>JASEVX010000004.1:107857752-108078328 GCA_031761405.1 Serripes groenlandicus | reverse complement strand
ACTGATGCCATTATTGAAGGTTTTGTCACAGACAATCAGATATTGGCCATTATTGATGGTTTTGTCACAGACAATCAGATATTGGCCATTATTGAAGGTTTTGTCACAGACAATCAGATATTGGCCAGTATTGAAGGTTTTGTCACAGACAATCAGATATTGGCCATTATTGAGGTTTTGTCACAGACAATCAGATTATGGCCATTATTGAAGGTTTTGTCACAGCCAATCAGATATTGGCCATTATTGATGGTTTTGTCACAGACAATCAGATATTGGCCATTATTGAAGGTTTGTCACAGACAATCAGATATTGGCCATTATTGATGGTTTTGTCACAGACAATCAGATATTGGCCATTATTGAAGGTTTTGTCACAGACAATCAGATTATGGCCATTATTGAAGGCTTTGTCACAGACAATCAGATATTGGCCATTATTGATGGTTTTGTCACAGACAATCAGATATTGGCCATTATTGAAGGTTTTGTCACAGACAATCAGATTATGGCCATTATTGAAGGTTTTGTCACAGACAATCAGATTATGGCCATTATTGAAGGTTTTGTCACAGACAATCAGATTATGGCCATTATTGATGGTTTTGTCACAGACAATCAGATATTGGCCATTATTGAAGGTTTTGTCACAGACAATCAGATTATGGCAATTATTGAAGGTTTTGTCACAGACAATCAGATATTGGCCATTATTGAAGGTTTTGTCACAGACAATCAGATTATGGCCATTATTGAAGGTTTTGTCACAGACAAACAGAATCGAGGCATCAATAAACCCTTCCCACAAACGACACATCTGCAGCATACAACTTTGAAAATATTTAGTAAAAATATGGAAAAACTATAAATGAAAGAACAGTTATTGAATAAAGTTAAAACATTGTCACAATGTATTCAAAGTTGTCAGCTGCAGATGCTTCAGAAAGCGTCTGTATGTGGGAATGGGTTAATGAACAACAACAATTGCTATTTCGTATTCTTCATACACAGCATAAAGCTAGGAATAAATTTTATTATATTCATTATTATGATACAGACAAATGTTGACACCTCAGCAGCAGAAAATATTTAATCATTGTGAAAAAGGAGTCTGTGTTCATCTTGAGCAAAGCCTTCTTTTCCCACAGCATCTTCATCTCTGTATCAAATCTAAATTTCCGATATTTTATATGTTATATATTAATTAAATAAAAAATATTACATGCAAATAGGAAGATATTTGAGACATATGGCCATGCATATGCTATCAATATAAGGATTATAACTTAACCCTTTCTCACATACAGCAAATCTGCAGTAGGCGACTATGAAAGCATCTGGGCAAGATTATGTTAAATCTTTATTAGGCAAAGTTAAATTATTTAAAGGAGGTGAACATTTTGTCACAATGTTTTCAAAGGTCATCTGCTGCAGTGGTGTCAGAAAGTGTCTGTATGTGGGAAAGGGATATCACTATAACCTACCTCTAGATAGCCCATCATCCCAGTATAATTCACCAACAGCTGTAGAGTCTGGTGTTAAGGCACACAGTAATATAAACTTGTTCTTTCTCCTGTAACATATACATATTGAAAGAAATTACTAAATTAATTACCGTAATGATAAGAGCTGACTATGACAGATGTATGAAAACTATAATCCACCCTTTCCAACATGCAGTTGAGATTTTGATGCATTTGCAGTAGATGCAATTTGGAAACATTTTGGGGAAATGATAAAATGCTCTTAATGAGCGATTTTCCTTTTGCCACAATGTTTTCATCTCTAGTCAATAATAACACTTTCATTTGATGAGATTGATAAAAGACATATAGATACCGAGATTACCAACTAGGATTAACCAAAGTGCAAATCACGCTAACATCTTGCAGGTATGGCGAGATGTCTAAGTCACATTACTAATCTAGCAAATAGTCATGCCTCAAGGTGGTGAGATACTCTGAATTTATATGTCTCAGGATAGATGTTTTACAACACATTTGCTGCAGATTTTACGTGGGAAAGCGTTAATCTTTTGCATTACAGCAGATCATACAGAATAAAAAGTTGATTAAATTCTGATGAACATTTCCCTCATACACAGAAGAGAACCCTTTCGCAAGTACAGACAACTTTTCATGTCTCAATAGCAGGTACCTTTTGAGTCGTTTAAGTAAAAATGAGACATTGTATCAAATGAGTGATTGTTACTTTTCCCACAATCATTTCAATGAGTATCCATCAATCATTTTGTGAACTAATGAAATCATAAGATAATAGCTTCATCTAGAGTAAGGAAATTTTGCATGACTATATTCAAATCATTAAGGCGTTAATGATATCGAAGAAATCATAATTGTCATGTCATAATCATTATAACAAAATGGCATAGAAGTGTAAATAAAATGTACCTAAAACGTAGGAAGTCTTTCATTGACATTCATGAGGAATTACAGAAAGTTTATTGGGACTATTGTCCATCAAATGCTACAATTTGAAATGGGATGAATATATTTAACCATTTCCCTCATATAAACGCTTTCTGACACCTCTGCAGCAGACAGCCTTTTGAAAACATAGTGACAAAAGAAGAAATTGCACAAAACGTGCAATTTCTCCTTTTGCCACAATGTTTTCTAATTTTAGTTATACCATTTTTTGACAAAATATGTTTAAAGTCGTCTGCTGTAGAATTGTCATATGAGGGAAAGGGTTAAAGATGTTAGGGAGACAATTGAAGATGATAAGTGACATGATTTGACACGATTGATATCACATACATACATACAAGAACAAGAGGCCCAAGAGGGCCAGTATCGCTCCACGGCCATAAGGCAAAAATAAAATCTCCAAACAGCCCTGCCCCGTGGTGGCTATTTTTTTTACCAACCACCATGGCTTAAAGGAATCTTGTAGAGTGTCACCAAATGAATGTTTCTGCAAAATTATTTGAAAATATGCCTGACACTTTCGGAGGAGAAGAATTTTTAAGTTTTCACTATGGTCATATAAGTCAAAATAGCCCCGCCCTCTGGCGGCCATGTTTTTCGACCAATCAACATGGCTTGAAGGAATCTGATAGAGGGTCACCCAATGAACATTTCTACAAAATTATTTGAAAATCGGCTGAACACTTTCGGAGAAGAAGATGTTTTAAGTTTTCACTATAGCTATATAACGCAAAAAAGCCCCGCCCCCCTGGCGGCCATGTTTTTCGCCCAATCAACATTTCTTGAAGGAATCTAATTAAGGTTCACACAAGGAACATTTCTACAAAATTATTTGAAAATCGGCCTGACACTTTTGGAGGAGAAGATTTTTTAAGTTTGCTCTTTAGCCATATAGGCAAAATAGCCCCGCCCTGTGACGGCCATGTTTTTTTACCAATCAACATGGCTTGAAGGAATCTGATAGAGGGTCACCCACGGAACATTTCTACATAATTATTTGAAAATCTGCTGAACACTTTTTGAGAAGAAGATTATTTAAGTTTTCACTATAGCTATATAAGGCAAAAAAGCCCCGCCCACTGGCGGCCATGTTTTTCGCCCAATCAAAATTTCTTGAAGGAATCTAATAAAGGGTCACCCAAGGAACATTTCTACAAAATTATTTGAAAATCGGCCTGAAGAATTTTTTAAGTTCTCACTATTTTTTTCTTTCAGTTGCCATGGAAACCAGAATTTTGAATGGATCAAAAACATTTGAAGGAATTTAGTAGAGGACATTGAGAGGATGCTTCCCATGAAGTTTCAACCAAATTGGCCAAGTGGTTAGGGAGAAGAAGTTGTTTAAAGGAAAAAGTTAACGCACGCACGCACGCACGCACGACGGACAATTCGTCATGACATAAGCTCGACTGGCTTTCAGCCAGTGGAGCTAAAAATTTAAAACTCACGCCATAGTTGTTGTAACATTTGGATGTTGCATGGGTATAACAGACCCTCCTCGTACTTGAATGTTTATGCGCTCCATGGGTAGATTAAATATGACAAAGTGACCCGGTGAATCCACATAAGAATAGTCATAATAATCATACCATCTGTCCTTGGGAAGATAACCTTGACCTTCAGTTGTGTTCTGCAATATTGATACATAAGTTGATCTGAAAACACTTTTATATGATTTAGAGGGAAAATAAGTAAAAAATGTAGTTTGTTATCTGGTTTATCATAAACATAATGTTACCCCTTTTCCAGATACAGATGACTAAAGATGCTTTGCTCTGTAGGAAAAAAAACTTGGACAAGAGAGAAATTGTTTTCTTTTTACCCAGAACATTTTCAATTCTACATTAATAATATTCTACCAAATTTCAAGATGCCATATTTTATTATCCCTTGATGCTTTAAAAGGAGACTACTATCAAAATGTCCTACCATGAAACGATGAAAGCACCGTATCCTGAATCAATTATGGGTTTAAAAGATTGAGGAGATGAATAAAATGCTCTAGAAAAAATGGGCTTTTGAGAGCTCTGAAACAATTAACTATTACAAATCTTTAACCCTTTCCCTCATAGGACAATTCTGCAGCAGACGACTTTGAACATATTTTGTCAAAAGATAAAAAAATCTCTATAATTGAATGGATAACCTATGATTAAAAGTGGAAAAGATTGTTGCAAAAGGAGAAATAACTTGTTTTGAGCAATTTCATCTTTTGTCACGCCGTCTGCTGCAGAAAGCATCTATATGAGGGAAAGGGTTAACAAATACGTGATTTCCTTGCTTTTTTAAATTCAAACAATTCATTTGCAAAGAATTTTCACCCTTTGCATGAGGTAATTTGATTACAGAAAAGTCTATTAATAAAATATAAAGTGTTTGGTTTAGGCACATAATTACCTCAGAAGTAACAGGTGTTATCAACAAACTGGTTCCCCACATAAACTGTGCATCTACATCATATACAGAATTGCTCACACTTTCAGGATATCTAGTATAAAAGAACACACAGCTACTTGTTGGTTGATCGTAAACATGATATATATGTTACCTATCTTGCAACTGACAGCAATATTCCCTTTTTTGTTCCTTTCAGTTACTGTTTATAGCAACTGTACAGACAGAAACATTTCTGTACAGCATGCCGAGACGCACAAACTCTTCTTATAAACTTTAATGTTTCCAAAATGTTTGGTTCCGAGATTAGTAGAAAAGTAGATATCCTAATGGAAAAATGAGAAAATGTCTAAAATGAGCAATTGTACATTTCCTATTTCCCATTTTTTCCCCATCTGCTTACAAAACATGAACACATGATACCTAATATATAGCTATGAATAGTGGACTGATAATTACAGTGTCATTTAATAAAAGGTGCAGAAAAAAGGTAGTTGATTGATTATTTTAATATTTCCATTATATTCTATGCAAACAATAGCAGTACAATTAACATTTAAAAGCCATGTGCAGACACATAAGTCAGTAAATTGATTCTTTTCCAACTTCCATTTTATTTACTGTCAAATTAAAGGTCTGTTTATTGCAGTACCAATAACACTGACAATGAATGTTGTTTATACAACAGAGTATTATGTCAACTTCATGCACATTAAAATTGTAACCCTCTCTCACTTACAGACGCAATTGATGCATCTGCAGAAGACAACTTGAAAACATTGTGACAAAGGGAGAGCAATTTTACTCCTTTATTAACAATGTTTTCAGGTTTATTCGATAGCTATAATCATGAGTTCATATTCAAAGAATTTGCATAATTGTGTCAAGATGTTTTCAAAGTTGTCTGCTTTACATTTATTGTATTAGGAAAAGGATTAATCCTTTCCCTGATACAACAATCCTGCAGCAGACGACTTTGAACATATTTTGTCAAAAAATGGAAAATCGCTTTAATTGAATGAATAACCTACAACTAAAAGTGGAAAACTATGTGGCAAAAGGAGAAATTGCTCATTTTGAGCAATTTTTTCTTCTGTAACCATGTTTTCGAAAAAGCTGTCTGCTGCAGAGGCGTCAGAAAGCGTCTGTATGAGGGAAAGGGTTAAAAAGGACAATTTACGTCTATATCTTTCACGGACAGAATCAGTTACCACACAATGATGTTAATAATATATCTTTCAATTTCTAAATGCATATACTTACTGAAAGAACAGTGGTCTTACAATAGCGGTACCATTTACATGCGTTTTATAAAACAATGTGTAGAGATAGGGCAACAGTGTGTATCTTATGTTTAATGCATCTCTCATGATGTTCTGTGTGGCTTCATCAAATACAGCTGGGTCTTGTTCCTACATAATACATAAAATGAGTAACATCACATGAAAACAGAGATTTCAAAATAACTGACTATTCAAGTCATAGTTTATGTATGTACTTTTTCAGACTTCTTTTTGTTAATACCATTCTCCAGAAGCTTCTAGAATGCTTGCAATTTAAACAGGGAAGATTCTGATCTATTTTAATTGTATTTTATCTTACATTTAATTTAATTTCTAAAATGTCTTTTGTCAGCTTTATCTGCTATATTGTTTGAGAGGGGAAACTTTTTTATTAGAAGAAAGTGGCATTGAGATTTTAGTCTATGGGGAGAGAACTTGTATATACCTTGCTGCCAATAGAGTTATGGTTCCTCATAAAAGGATAAAATGCTCCGAGTTGCATCCATCTGGTACACAGTTGTGGAGTGGTGTTACCACCAAATCCACAGATATCAGCCCCTACCAGGGGAATTCCAAACAACTGGAAACTCATCACACCTGAAAACATACAGGAATAATCACTCTCCTATACATTTTACAAGTGTCTTTGAATGGACACATGTGTGACCTGCTAATATGTCAGTAAGAGTACCTGACAGGTAGATGGATGAACATACAGAGCAATGATTCCTATGTTTCTCTCTGCCAAGGAAGGCAATACAAAAACAAAATACATGTACATGTACTAATATCAAGTGACCTTTTCTAGTAAGTTCATGTCATTTCAAAGACCTATTATTTATAAAATTTAAGTTAGTAATGGTGAACATTTGTTGCGAGTCATTTCAAAATCCTTCAAGTAGTTCAGCATTTATTGAGCTGACACAAAGTATAGTCATATGACCTTTGACTTCTAGTCTAATTGTTGAACCAAGTTGGTTGTAACATGCACTCTGCACAACCAGTCAATATGGTACCCCTGTAGTTGTGACCTTGACCTTAGGATGAGTTATCTCAAAAAGACCAAATATAATCATATGACCTATGACCTCAAGTTGTGACATTGACCTTCAACCAAGCTGATTGTAACATGTGCTCTGCACATCGTCTCAATATGGTGAACATTTGGGGTTATTTCAAAATTCTTAGAGCTTCAACAATTATAGAGAGGACACTAAATATAGTCATATGACCTTTCACCTCTAATTGGCCTTCAACAAAGTTGCTTGTAACATGCGCTCTGCACATCTTCTTAATATGGTGGACATTTGTGGTGGATAGAGTCTAGACAGACAAATATTACACAGGGGGAGACACAAAACTCATTTAATATCATGTATGCTTTTCATTTATCACAAATTGACAATTAATACCAGCCCACCACAGAAGCTAAGGTTGTCAGCTGTCCTTAAACCTTTCCCACATACATATATCTGCAGCAAATGACTTTGAAAATATTCTGTCAAAAATATGTAAAATCTCTATAAATGTATTATTATTGAAAAATTGTTGCAAAAAGGAGAAAATGCTCATTTTAAATAATTTCTCTTTTTATCACCATGTTTTCGCGAGTACTCCGCCTAAACAGATGGAATTAAACACCACATAACCAAGTCCATGTCAAAGCAATGTACATTACAAAATGGTGGATTGAATTAGTGATTTAATTATTCTGTCAAACATGAATTGATCAAAACAAATAGTTCTGAAAAACTTACCTAATTGTAGTTGATATTTTGACTAAAATTGATATCCGCTCCAGGAATATTAGTAACAAATGGACAAAATGATCAGTCGAGGCTTCTATCACCTCTGTTCAACAGTGTAGATGCAGATCAGACTGCATGATTTATAGGATGTGAAACTTTATATGGATTATGCTGGTTATATGCTTTTTACCTGTAATGGAGTAGTATGTGTGATCCCATTGAGCATTGTTATCCCCTAGCCAATGTCCTGAGTGTACACCAGTGGTCGGGAATGTGGAACGAGATATCACAATACTTCTTTTATTGACTAGTATCGTATCAAGGGCACTGTGTAAATATAGAAAACATTTGAGCTGATACATGCAAAATGGAGTCATGTAGCAATTGAAGCTTCAGTTGAGCCTGTTTATATCCACAATCACACTAGAACCTTCCCTTCCTTAACCCTTTCCCTCATATAAACGCTTTCGGACACCTCTGCAGCAGACGCCTTTTTGAAAACATAGTGACAAAAGAAGAAATTGCACAAAACGTGCAATTTCTCCTTTTGCCACAATGTTTTCCACTTTTCGTCATAGGTTATCCATTCAATTATGGAGGTTTTCTATGTTTTAACAAAATACGTTCAAAGTCGTCTGCTGCAGAATTGTCGTATGAGGGAAAGGGTTAAACACAACCTCCATTTCAGGGAAAAAGAGTTTTTCATTTCACACCTTTTCTGATGCTGTGTGGCTGCCATATTGCTTTCAAATTATCAATATGGCTTGTACTTCTTTTGCAGAGGGTCACCTAAGGAACATTTCTGCCAAATATTATTGAAATCTGATTAGAAGATTCTGAGTAGGGCTGTAACGAAACATTCGAATATTCGATATAACCGAATAAAGGTATGTACGATACGTATTCGTTATTCACCTCATTCAGAACCGAATATGTACGAATAAAATCAAAAGCTGTATGATTTAAACTAAATTCAATGTAATTGAACTACAAACATAACAAACATTTTGTCACACTTGCAAATCTCTTTAGTTCCATAGTGCATTCGGCACTATATTTATATAGTACCCCACCCATAACAGGTGACCACTAGTTTTGGGACATATTTTTTTTTCATTTTATCAAAATATATTTGATAATGTGTTCGCCAGATTTATTTTGACATACGTTTTTGTGTGTTTAAAATGTGTTTTCAATGAATTTTGAATTTGATTGAAAATAGAGAATTCCCATTTAATGACACAAGAGTGACAAGACTTACTAGAAAATCATTATACTTTTTCTAATTATATGAATTCTGATTTAATTTGTGTTTACATGTTGTTAAATTCATGACAATATTTGTGAATAAATATTCGTATTCGTTACCCTGTATTCGTGATACATATAATATTCGCAATCTAGTGTATTCGTTACAGCCCTAATTCTGAGGAGAAGAATTTTAAAGTTTTTCTTATTTTTTCCCCTTTCTTAATCCGCAGCAACCATGTTTCTACATAGAATTTAAATCTATGAACATTTTGAAAAAGGACCAGCTAAAGAACACTCCTGTGATGTTTGGTTGAAAATTGGCCTAGTGGTTTATGAGTTGTCGTCAGAAGCTTAAACATAACGGTGGATGACTGATAGAAAGTACCGTATATACTCAGTTATAAGTCGCACTTTTTTACCTTCAAAATCGAAAGTGAAGTGGGGGGAGCGACTTATAAGAGGGTCAAGCAAAAATTCAGAAAAAATTACCCTCCAATTCACCGATCGTCAAAAACTGTGCAGGCCGGTCATTGATAAAAAGGGCGACTTAAATGATGATTTAACAGAATAAATCAAGTTTGATTGAAAGAAACATATCTTATAGAATTGATTTGTTTATTAAAACAAACACTAGAAAAAATATATAACTTATGAATGTACATTTAAAAAGTCATTTGTTCCAAGTTATTGTTTCGATTTCAGCTCGATTGGAAGCCATTTTGAATTTTCTGAAAATATAAATTGCGGAGCTCAAGTCCAGATGCGTAAATATACAGACCATAATACTGTTACTAGGTCGTATGTCACTTTATATGTGATTGAAAAAATAATGTAATAAACTTTAATTTATATTTCAGGATAAAGTGTTGTTTTTATTTTAAACAAAAAGTCATTGATTTGTAACCCTTATTAACCCTTATTACCATATATTGAGGCTTCCCATCCGAATTTTGAAATGTTAATGCTAACTCAAAATTGCTTGCAATAAGCAATTTCTCCTTTATCCACGATGTTTCTTGCCTTGATGTTTTCAACGTAGCCATGTACATAATTGTTGCATGCGGGAAAGTGATAATTTGTCATTGTGTAGACACGTACACACGTAGCTGTCAAACTATCTTAATTAGAAAGTCCATGTTTGCAGAAGGTGATAAAAAGAAGCCATAATAATGGCCACGACAAGACCCATTTCACCGTGATTTTGGCCTGCATGGGTGATGGTACCAAATTAAACCATTAGAAAGCAAAAAACAAACACAGATCCAATTAAAGAGATAAAAAAGTCGGACCAAAATTGTCATAATTAATCCACAAACAATCCCAAGACTACACACGGGGTGATTTAACACGGTCAATAATTGACGTTAAAGTGTATTAAGTACAAACTGATAAACATGCAATTATCGGCTTTTACCACTGTGATACATCTGCAGTATTTGAGAGTCGTAACAAAGACAATAACTGTAGCTAAAGTGTATTAAATACAAACTGCTAACAATGCAATTATCGGTTTTTACCCACTCTAATACGTACACGTCTGCAGAATTTGACCTCGGGTAATTTTACATGTAACACCTTTAGCTTGATGATAATTTAAACCTGTGTGGTTTACACGCGACAGTTGTGTTAGAATTATTTGACTGTTAGAATTGAGGTCGCTGAACCGTGGATTTTTATTAAAAAGGGTGATCTCAATATGAAAAAGAAACAAAAGATAAAACAAAGGGTTAATCAAGACGAGTGTGTTTTCACATAACCTGGGGCCTTTTGTGACCGGACAAAACCGGTTTATGTATTCCCCAGTAAATCTCTTTAGATAAAACAAATTAAAACTAGTTGGACATCATTGTATGTTCAAATAATGTAAACAAAAAGCTGATGCTCGATCTTGATGACTTAAGGTTATATATCTCGCTTCTTATGATAGTAAAATCTATTTAGACTATAAATCAATGCTTACATAAAACTAATTGGACATTATATGAATGTTTTAAACAAAAAATCTGATGCTCGATCATGATGACTTGGGTTATATCTCGCTGCTTGTCATAGGGTTTTGACGTGAAAAAAATCAAAAATCTAACTGCGACTTATAAGAGGGTCAATCATCAAACCCTAGACTTTAGGCCTCGAAGTAGGGGGTGCGACTTATAGACGAGGGCGACTTATAACTGAGTATATACGGTAATCCCTATAGATCAACTTAAGCCTTTCACTCATGAAATCTAAAACAGTCAGCTTTTTCTATTTGAATCCAGATGTCTTACAACAATAACCTTTTATCTGAAATAATGTATATTGAATTATCTTCTTTTGAAGACTACTGAAGAAAATTTCTTTGGTAAAATCTCGAAATGGAAAACTAACTTCATACACGTTTGCTCACCATGGAATTTTTATTTCATCTGGTTGAAAAGACATTTGGTGAAACTTGAATCACTGTGCAAGCAAGCTTTTATACAAAAGATAAACAAAAGTGCTGATAAATTTTACCTCATAATAATGTTGTACATAAATCTAAATGAATGACCGTGTAACATTAAAACAGAATAAAATACAAATAAGTCAGCATGTGGGCAAACTTTAATTGTTTACCTTTTTGTAGCCACGGCCTCACTATGTCCATACAAATTGTGTAGATTATAATGGGTTGACAGATACTGTTTGGCTGACGGACACAGTGTCCTAGAGGACAAATTTCCACCAACCAAACCTGTGAAATATAGTGTTATAGTAAATCAGAGACCCAAAATAACATGTTAGATATGTAAAAATAAGGAATAATATGTTTCAGAAGCGATACAGGTTTAAGTATTGTACATAGAAGGGCGTGGACAATTCATATCTCGCTAGACTGAAGGTCGAGAAAGAGGTCAAATTGGCCACGCCAGAGTCGACAATACTTAAACCTTTATCGCTACTGCAACATAGTTTTTGTTTTATTATATACCATGTATAACTTTTAAGACAGAGAAAAGAAAAGAAATACAAATTTCTATATTCTAAATAAAGAAATAACCTAATTTACACATAGAATATAATTTCTGATTGGCGTGTGAACAACGCCAAAGTATCACATTTCGAATGATGTAAAAGTATTTTTCAAAAAGTCACATCATATTTCTGTGACGTACCTTTACCATGTTTAATTCCTGATCAACAAGTGTTCCAAATTTCATTAATATATTTAACTCCTCAAAGTTCATATTGAACAACCAACCACCCGATGCAGTGTCTACCCTGACAAACTTTGTTTGTATTGACCAGCAGATCAACACATCAACTAACAGATGTATTGATTCCAGACTACTCTGACAATTTGTTATCAACATTATCCTGCTGGGCAGAAGACACTGGTCAATGGACAGGTTTCCTACTAACCTTTTGGAATAAAGGGTGGGTAATCCAGGGAAGTCGATGGACATCCATCTATAGAACCATCCCCCATGTTAGATGGCTCATTCATATCCTGTAAGGGAGAAAGATCCATTGTTTTCAGATTTCTCAAATTATTTGTTGTTTATAACATCAAACAGTTGTATTTCTGATTTAAATCTTATCTGATTATCAATATAAATGGATTCTTCTTACTCTTAATGTTTAATTTTAATCATATCATTGAATTTCTTTCTCTTTCTTACAGAAGACCAAATCCATGGCAGATAACTTTGAAAGCATTTTGGCAAAAGCAAAGAACAATGAATGCAATATTATTATGCAAAATTAAAAATTGCTCATTATGAGAGACAGTTGTCTGCAGCAGATGCGTCAAAATGTATCTGCATGTGGGAATGAGTTAAGTTGATATTTACACTACAGGAAATATTAGCTCTTTTGTCCTTCATCAAAATTGGCCTATATTTCCAGATTGCTAGTTTTATCTTTTACTATCATATTTTTGATCTAGTATGTTCCTTTTGTTTATATAAAAACTTCATCTGTTTACCTGCTAATTACAGGTTGATATGATGTTATTGACGTCTGCTTTTATAATATCTGAGGAAATAACATCTAAAGAAAGTAGACAGTTTCTTTTGATAAAGGTTTGAAAATACAGTAAAAAAAGGAAAAATCTTTCAATAACAGCTATATTTCCTTTTTCTGTAGTGTTTCCAAAATGTGTTTGCTGAAGTTGTCTTAAAAAATGCCTGTATCAGAAAGTGAATTAAATATAAACGTGTTTCCTTACAATCCAAAGCCCATCAAAATGTATTTGATCAAAGAACGTTTTGGCTTGTGCTGTCCAATACTGTGTGGCATTAGGATGGAAGAAATCTGGGAATGCTGTAGTTCCTGGCCATACCTGTACAGAGGGAGAAATATAGAATTTTGTTTTTCATCTTGGGATTGAGACACACGGATAACTGGCTATAATTACACGCTGTCTACATTTGTATAATGAATATATATGTTGAATTCTTCTTTACTAATGTTTGCAATTGTAACAAAATCTATGTTTTATCCATATATATCATGAAATGTGCTTGTTTTCTTTTTAGCTATGTAAGACTCTAAATCCGCTTCAAATATCTTCTAATAATAGTTTTGTAAAATACATTTTTAACCTTTCAACCTGTAGTCATATAAAGGATCTGCTTAAATCACAATGTGCAAACAATGAAAACTACTTAAATTATTACTTAAATCTAAAAGCAAAACAGTACCATTTTGATTCTTTTTGAGTAGAAAGTAGATGGATAATTCATTTGAAAATGTGCAAAAGTAATTTTACTGGGTTAGTCTACGAGGCAACATCAGTTTTAACCCTTTACCACATACATCAAATCTGCTGCAGAGGACTCTGAAAACATCTGGGCAGAATTTTTGAAGCTATTATTAATTAATATTAAATAATGTTGGAAACATTGTGGCAAAAGGATAAATTGCTCATCATTGCTCCAGTCGTCAGCTGCAGAGGCGTCACAGCTGCAGAGGCGTCACAAAGTGTCTGTACAAGGGAAAATGTTTAAACTATTCTAAGTGCTTTAAGAGCATTTTAGTTTATTGATTTTGATTGGTGATTAACGCCGCTTTCAATTTTCAGTTATATCACATCGTTTCCTGGGTAAGTTACCAATTTATCCTGACACCACCCAGTCAGTTGTTATGCTAACCCTGCAACCCTGAGCATCGAGGAGGGCAGCCATTACTACCATTTTTAAAGTCTTTGATATGATCTGCGACCTCCCGCACCCGAGGCAGACGCTCTACCACTGCACCACCAAGGCAGTCCATTTCAGTTTAAGAACGAAAATCAAGAGACATTCCATTTAACCCTTTCCCTCATATAGACGCTTTCTGACGCCTCTGCAGCAGACGGCTTTTTGAAAAACGTGCAATTTCTCCTTTTGCCACAATGTTTTCGACTTTTTGTCATAGGTTATCCATTCAATTATGGAGATTTTCTAATTTTTGACAAAATACGTTCAAAGTCGTCTGCTGCAGAATTGCTGTATGAGGAAAAGGGTTAAAAGCATCTACAGCAGTTACAACGGATATTGTCTGTAAATTTAACTGTCACATGATGAACAAACATATAACAAGGTCAGTAAACTTCATGTTTCTATCAAACTGATCTTGTTATGTATTCATCATGCAACAATTCAATATAAATGGGCAATAGAAAACTATGAAGACCATTCAAATTACCCCTACCTTTCCTATGATTGGCCCCGATCCATCATGCTTTTTGACAAAAACATCTTGTTCCATACCGTCATCAAAGGGGGGATATGTTCCAGCCTTCTGTGAGTTACTGATACCTGGATCCTATTTCAAATAGTCAAACTAGATTGTTGTTTTTCTTTAATAAAATCTCAGTAATTGTAATACTGATACAGGATGTTCAATTTTAAAAGGGGTATGGCAGAAACATGCACTCTGTGCATCGTCTCAATATGGTGTGTATTTGAGGCAAGTTACTTCAAAATCCATCAAGCAGAACAAGCGATATGAACCAGATACAAAGTATAGTGTGACCTTCAAATGTGCTGATCAAAACAAGGGGTCTGCACTTCATCTCAATATTGTCACCATTTGTGGTGAGCTATTTCAAAATCCTTTTAGAGGTTCATGAGGTATCAAAAGACACAAAATATAGTCATGTGACTTTTGACCTATAAGTATGACCTTCACCTTCAACTTAGTTTGTCTAAATATGGCGAACATTCCTTTTTCAAAATACTACAACAAATTGTAATTACTTTCGATAAGAGAGTTAAAACCACAGTGACAAAATTTGTTATTTTGAGCAATTTCTCCTTTTTCCATAATGACTTTCAAGTCATTTGCTGTAAAGGCTTCAAAAGGTTTTCTGTATCAGGGATGGTTAAAAACTGTTCTCACCACAATAGGAATATAGTGCATGCCATTGTCATGGAGATCCTGTACAATGTCTGGTAACCCAGGAAAATGACCATCAGCATCATAGGTCCAGTCTAGGTGAGCTCGCATGTAATCTATATCTGTCCACTGTGTGTCCTGTGAATTATATGGTTAACCCTATCCCACATATAGAAGCTTTCTGACGGCTCTGACGACTTTTAAAAACATTGTGGTAAAAGGAGAAATTGCTCATGATGAGCAATTTCTCCTTTTGTCACTTGTTTCAACTTTATTCAATAATTATTCTTTCATTTTAAGAGAGTTTCAACATTTCTGTCTAAATGTTTTCAAAGATGTCTGCTGCAGATTTGTTGTATGCAGGAGAGGGTTCAAGAGTGTTATAACTATAACCAAATTCGGAATGTTACTGACATACAGACAGACAGTAAATGGTTTCACCTTCTCAGACAGACAATGTAAAAGAGACCCATACATTATGAAAACCAAACTTAACTCTTTCCCCAATATACTAAACTTACAGCAAACAGAATTTTTAGGCAAAAAACAGAGAAAATCTTAATAAATGATCCTTAAATTGAATACAATGGGTTGAAAGGAGAAATTGCTCATCATAAGCAATTTCTCTTTTTGACACTATGTTTTCAAAAATCATCTGATGTAAAATGTGTCTTCAAGTGGGAAAGGGTTAAAATATCTTGAATATAAAGCCAAATAAAATCAATACAGCTCTTTGTGCAGGTGTAAATTAGCATTAAATAATCCCAAGCAGCATTTGGATACAGGCCTCTGTGGATTTTCCTAGATGTAAATTCTTGAAGATTAGTTTCCCATGGCCAAATGTGTCCACATGACATGGTTACCATCCACAACATCCCTTATTCTTGACAAAAGATATACTGTTAACCCTTTCCCACATACAACAGATGTGCAGCAGACAACTTTGAAACTGTCTTGGCAAAAAAATGAAAAACCTCAAAAAGTGAAAGTGTTATTACTGAAAAGAGTTGAAAACACTGTGGCAAAAGTTGAAAATGCTCATGATGAGCAAGTTCTCCTTTTGTCACAATGTTTTCAAAAGATGTCTGCTGCAGAGTTATCAGAAAGCATCTGGATGTGGGAAAGGGTTAACATTACAGTTATCAGAATATCACTTGAGTCAAAATCGTTATTGCCTGAAGTATTAGTCCTTTCCCCCATTTAGATGCATTTCTAAACAACTGAAACAGACATCATTTTAAACAATAGCGGCAAAAGAAAAAATTTCTCTAAATGAGCAATTTCTCCATTTCCTGGCCACAATGCTTTTCCCTCTATTCAATAATAACTAATTTATGTAGATTATCACTATTTTTACCCAGATATATTTCATAGTAGTCTGCTGCAGATTTGGTGTATGTGGGAAATGGTTTAATAAATCCTGTTTTCATTACTGAAAACAGCAGAGCATAACCTGCTTGCATCCTTGGATCCTATTTTTTATCAGTGCTTTCCAAAGTTTTCTGATGCAGAGGTGTCTTAACCCTTTCCCTCATACAACAATTCTGCAGCAGCCGACTTTGAATGTATCTTGTCAAAACATAGAAAATCTCCATAATTGAATGGATAACCTATGACAAAAAGTGGAAAACATTGTGGCAAAAGGAGAAATTGCACGTTTTGTGCAATTTCTTCTTTTGTCACTGTGTTTTCAAAAGGCCGTCTGCTGCAGAGGCGTCAGAAAGCGTCTATGAGGGAAAGGGTTAAATATTGGAAAGGGTTAAATTAGCATGTCAATTATTACACTTTAATATTGCTTTCAGACTTACGTAGGGGAATTTAGCGTCCCTCATTCTTTTAATCACTTTTTTTACTTCTTCACTGCTACCATAACCATATCTACATAAGTGGAACCCGAGAGCCCAATAGGGTGGCATGAATGATCGCCCAATAAGCCCAGTATACTGTTCTACCACACTGTCAGGTGACGGCCCAGTAAAGACATAAAAATCTAAAATACCGCCCGTAGTTCTGTAAGTCAAGGCCGGAGCTTCTTGTATCTCTATTTCTGTGTGAAATAAATGTGCATGTGCAAAGATATACAAAAGGGATTGGAAAATTCTTTAAGGAGTTTGGTTTTTAAGGTTAAAGCATAAGTACTTACATAAGGCATTTTAGCATCTCTCATTCTTTTAATCACTTTTGTCACTTCATCAGAACTACCATAGCCCCACCTACACAAGTGGAACCCAAGAGCCCAATAGGGTGGCATGAATGATCGCCCAATAAGCTCAGTATACTGTTCTACAACACTGTCAGATGAGGGCCCAGTCAAGACATAAAAATCTAAAATTCCGCCCGTAGTTCTGTAAGTCAAGGCCGGGGCTTGTTGTAACTCCACCTCTGTTTGAAGGTAGATAGAAAAGGGACAAAGCTTTGACCTTTGTGCAGGGCATGAATTTGTATACAAGTAACAAACGCTGTTAGAAATATTTTAAAAATTGATTTGTAATAGCTATTTTTCAAGTCATTGAAATTAACATTTTTTTTGAGTAAATTATCAAATACAGAATTCTGAAAAAGAGCCTTCATTTGTCATAAAAAAGTAGGAGTTAACTTACCCATAGCATTGCTGTTTAACAAAAATACACCATGTGCATTGTGGTCCTCTTCAATATTGAGGTAAAATGGGTGGGAACCATATAAGTTGGCATTTTTCTGTAAATAGGTATGGTAATTATATGTGTCTAAAGTCTTCATATAATATATACAGTCCAACCTGTGTTTAAAGACCACCCATGGGAAGAAAACAACATATGGTCTTTGTTCACATGTGGTCCTTTATTACAGGGTCATTTATGCAGAAAATAAGTAGTTGGGAAATTAAAAGTCTGGTCGCTATAAACAGGGAATTGCTAAGGTGGTATTTAGCACAGGTTTGACTGTAAATATACAAACATACTATAACATAGCATTTAAACCTGCAACAAAGTGCTTACATATAAATCTCTCTTTGCCTCATATGTTTACTTTTAAACATATTTGTGGAAAGCAATTGCTCATTGTTATTTATTCTTCATATTTGTTTCAGCATGAATTAATGTCTCACAAACATATCATCTTTTTTCCCTTACTGAACTGTTGCAGTAGACAACCTTTTTTAAAACAATGAAGGAAAAAAGATATTGCTCAAAAGCATCATAAGCCTATCCTACATTGCTTTCAACTCTGTATCAAAATGGTTCTTCCAATTTACTGAATGTAATATTTCTTTCTACAATATTTTCAAATCACATGACTCAAAAATATATATCATATATGTGTAAACAGTTAAAAAGGTAGCTTGTAACATACATATGGTGGCTGGTCTCTTGCCCAAAACACCAATTTCTTCCACTCTGTACTGATTGCAAACTTGTCCATGTGTTCACCCAGACCATATATAAACTGTGAGCTGAGCTGGGTACCAATCTGAATGTATTGGTCGGCAAATATCAGTGGAGCAACCGATTGGCTGCTGAATCTGAAAGGCGAGAAATTTCAATATAATAACTGTGAGCTGAGCTGGGTACCAAACTGAATGAATTATTATTTAGGAATTTCAATATATATATATATATATTTCATTTATAGAACTGTTATAGAAGGTTAAGGTATTCAGCTTTTCTTGACCATTTGAGATGCAGATGCAATTTGAAAACATTATGACAGAGGAAAAATTGCTCATCAGGAGAAATTTCTCTGTTTGTCACAATGTTTTCAGATGTTAGAGATTTTTCTTATTTCCTAGAGATGTTTTTGTCTGCTGCAGGTTCTTTCTACGTAAATAAGGAATAAGAATAAATAACATACAATACTTTTCCAGTAGATTTCCTTGTCACTGTGATATAAAATGGTCCCTTGGAAGGAATATCAATGACATAATCAGTAGCGGTTAAGGATAATGGCTTATCCACTCTGGACACATTGACAGGAACTTCATATCTTTTATTGCTGGGATCATAAATCTGAAATACACAATAATTGTCATTATTTCATCTGGCAGATCACTTAACTTTACACATACAGCAAACCATTAACCCTTTCCCACCTATAAATGCATTTTGACACATCTGTAGCAGCGACTTTTGAAAACATTGTGACAAAAGGAGGAATTGCTCTAAACAAGCAATTTCTACTTTTGCCACAATGTTTTCATCTCTTTTCAGTAATTAAAGGGATTTTCCAAATTTTGGTGTAGACATTTTCAAAGTCGCCTGCTGCAGATTTGCTGTTTGTTGGAAAGGGTTAACAAATGTGTAGCTTACAATTAGTGAACTATTGTTACAATTTGTGCTTTGTAGTAGTTATATAAGTGTGTGAAATACAAGGAAAAGTGAAGAATAATTTGACCAGAATACACACAAATCAACCATTCCAGATTACATGATAAATGTACTATGAAGTTCTTTTGGCCTTTTTCTAGAAGCATTTAAAATGTTTAAATGACAAAAAGGTGAAAGAACGCTGATCTGAATTCCCTAGTAGCAATGTTTTCAGTAAATGTGTCGAAAATCTAAGTTGTCATTAAATATATCAGCTTTTTAATTTCTTGTTACCTTGAAATGAAGTCTAGTGGCGGTTTCAAAAACAATATCTAACTGCAGTTGTTTAATGTCATTTGGCCATCCCGAGCTAGAGCTGCTGATTAACTGAGCTGTCATTCCTGCGGAAGACTTGGTTAAACTCTGGACAGTATACAGCTGGTAACTACTGGGATAGAAACACCATGGTACATCTCCCAACCTGTGAGTAACAGCGGTAACTAGTTAAGGTTCTTACATCCATAAAATTATAGGCTTAGTATTTTCCAAAATTGCAAATACTATCAAAATTATACAGTTGGTTTTGGTACAATTTATTCCTCAGATGTTTTCAGAGCAAATCTAAAAATATCCAATTGGATAAACAGATAACAACTTTTGACTGACACTGTAAACTGTATTAAAATAGAAACATATTAACAACATGTATAAACTAGATGCCCACAGGCAACATGTTGAGCCCACTCCAAATGTTTTGTCACAGATATAGTGCTCTTCCATGAAATTGCAACACCGACTGACAAAGAGTTGACAAGGTTTTGACGGATGGACGCATGTTCACAGACACATGCACACACATACATACACTTAACTGCCATTGTGCCAGCTATGTCGAGCTCACCGCAAGCGGGCTCGAAAACAAAACAATTCAATTATTTGGATATTGGCTTTAGCAGTCACCCAGGGAAAAGTCACAATATTTTAAGCAGAAGACAGGTGAGTGCTTTATATAAATCAAATATATGAGACAGTGTTTTCAGGTGAACCTTCAACTGGTATCTTAATAGAAGTTGACTGCTAACACAAATTTGACTGACATCAGTATTTGATTTATCATCTTTTTCTATACAAAATGTAGTCTTTGTAATCTTAACAAGTGTTAACTGTAAATTATGATTGAAAAAGTAATAAAGTGCATATTTTACAATCTGATCCTATTGTTTTTTTCATACCTTTTTGATGCCGGTGCCCAACAGCAACCTTTGGCTTCACATTTATCTTGTGATGCAGCCCCCTTAACGGCCCAGCAATCATACCTTTTGATAGATATAGGTAAGGGTGAACACTGTTGACTGTTGAATAGTAGCACATCAGAGTTATCACTGTTTGAAAGGTTTGCATTGTTCTGAAATAATCATTAAATCTCTATCAGATCATCATATCAAATATGTTGAAATATCTTCAATTTTCAAAAATAATAGTTTCAAGTTTATAGATTGTTGAAAGAATCATTAGGAAGGGAAAAGAAGAGGAATTGCTCATTCTGAGTAATCTAATGAAATCTGCTATGACACTTTCTCTCATAAAGACACCTTTTGACGCATCTGCAGTAGAACACTTTTAAAAACATTGTGGGGCCGGTTTGTGGCAAAATGTGAAATTGCTCAAAATGAGCAAATTCGTCTTTTGTCACACTACTTTTCAACTGAAGTTGAAAATTGTAGTTTCTATTATAGAGAATTTGGATATATTTGCCTAGATTAAAGTCTGCTGTGAGGTTACTGTATCTGCTACATCAAAAGTCATCTGTATCAAAGAAACTGTTGACTTGGAGAGTATATACTTATTTTCTTAGTCTAGATATAGGTTACAAATCTATTATTCTGATGCCTCTGCAGCAGAAGACTTATTGAAAACATTGTGACAAATGAAGAAATTGCTCAAAACAAGCAATTTCTCCTTCTGCCACAATATTTTCAACTCTATTCAATATTAAAATTTTCATTTATAAACATTTTCCAAATTTTTGCCCAGATGATTTCAAATTCATCTGCTGCAGTATGTGGGAAAGTGTTAACAGCACAATTCTAAGGGGATCAGAGTTTACTTTCTTCACAACACAATTTTATATATGAAGAATATATACATTGTAATTTATCTCATGTCAGACCATTATATGAGTCATCCAATGTAACACATGTCTGCATTGTCTCCAATGTTGATCATAGGACAATGACAGACCTTCACAAAACTGTATCATCCTACTGCTCAGTTATTATTTCATGATTAAACCCATCCCACATATAGACGCTTTCTGTCGCCTCTGCAGCAGACAACTTTTCAAACAAGCAATTTCTCCATTTGTCACAATGATTTCAACTTTTTTTAAGCAATTATGCCTGCAGTTATAGAGTTTTTCCGTATGTTTGCCTAGCTATTTTCAAAGTCGTCTTCTGCAGATTTGTTGTAAACAGTATGTTGGAAAGGGTTAATGAATATCCTGATATGATATTTTCAGAGTTATCTGTTTGGAAATTTTAATAGTTTTATTATATATTGAAAAAAACAAACATGTGGGAAACAGAAATTGGCTTTCTTACACCAGTACTTCATACAACATACTTTCCAAGCAACTGTCTGCTTTTTCACATAGACTGTTAGCCCATGGTGGAACGCATATGACGCTTGTCAGTGACTTTAGAAAGAATGTTGGCCAAGCTGGGATTCAAACTCACAACCCATGGATTAACAGCCTGTGACACTACTTACTGAGCTCCCGGCATTCAGCTGGAAACAGAGTTCATTGTGAGCAATAAAACTTCTAATTTTTTCAAAGGTTTAACCCTTTCCCTCATACGACAATTCTGCAGCAGACGGCTTTGAACATATTTTGTCAAATAATGGAAAAACTCTATAATTGAATGGATAACCTATGACTAAAAGTGGAAAACATTGTTACAAAAGGAGAAATTGCGCGTTTTGTGCAATTTCTTCTTTTGTTACTATGTTTTCAAAAATCTGTCTGCTGCAGAGGCGTCAGAAAGCGTCTTTATGAGGGAAATGGTTAAGGAGCTGATCTGGTTTTCTAATATGATGTTTCACAAGTGGCCAACAGTTTATAATGTACTGAACCACGGTTTGGTCAGAGGCACAAGAAGTGTTGAATTTCGTTGTAGAATGGAGCTCAGAAATAGTGTTTGCCATCATAAGATCTCGAACACAGCCCAGGGATGGGCACCGCAGCACAAAATGTTTTACAGATTCCTCCGTTGTGTTGCAGAGAAGACAGGTACCACGTTGGTTGAAGTTGTTTCTAGTTGTTTGTAGTATATAGGTCCCAGAAGTCAGGCGCAGCTTAGTGACTAGTCTTGCTGCTTTCCGAGATGTGTATTTAAGACTAAACAAGGGGTGCACTCTCCCCGGAATATATTCATCTTTATGTAGATACTTCCGAGATTTATATAATTTTAACATGAGGTTGATTTTTTCAGCCCAAAAGGCATTTACAGCTTTATGTAATGTGTTTTTCCACATTGATTAAATGTTAGTGAATGAAGACTCAAGAAAGACACCTAGTGAACATCAGTTCATATTTCAATAGAACCTTCTGTACTACCCAGCAAACATGCATATATGGGTCCCATATGGGCTATTTCTGGGCAAGCCCATATGGGTATGCCCATATTGGACCCATATGGGACCTTTGTGGGCCAGCCCATGTGGGTTTGCCCATAAGGGTCCCAGATGGGTCCCATATTACAGCACTTTTAAGAAAAACAAATATTTATTTATTTATTTATTTATTTATTTAAAAAACATTTACTTTGAGCTAGTATGTGACTATCTTGATCTAAACTGCTATTAGTTTATCTAAAAATAGTAATTCAACACATATGCATATATTTTACAACCCATGTGGGACCCATACGGGTCCCATTTGGGCCTCCCGATAAACGTCAACACCCCTGAACAGGTGCGCGAAATTAATTTATTTTATTTTTAATATATAGGTTTTAATTGTTATGAATTAAAATATATAATGTATCATTTAGACATAGTTATTATCAAGAATTTAATCATCGCATGATTAAAGATAAAATAAATTTCGAGCATGCGCAGTAGTGAATTCCGCTGTCATAATATTCAAATGTTTCTTTGTTTACATCTGGGCCACTAATACGTTTAGTGGTCCCAGTTGACATTTAAGTTGAATTTTGATTTATTTCTTATTCTGATTATATATGCATGCCTTTATATGATCAATACAGGAGATTACTTAATAAAGTTTTAGTGTTAAAGCATAGAGTGTGTTGTTTTCTTGCAGGATAATATTATAATTTAGTCGTTTGCGCCATAATATCTCTTTGTTCCAGGAAAAAGAAAGAGTTGAAACATAAAAAATATTAAAATGGAAGTACAAGAATCATGCACCTGCTGTTACATTCCAGCTTAAAGAATTTCGCATGTTTGTATCCGATGTTTCTGACAAGTGGTTGTTTATTAAAAGTCCAGCAAACTTAAAATTGAAATAAATGCAAATGGATTTAGCCAAGAAATGCAAGATCTGCTCAAAATGGAAGTATCTGGGATGCCCATGAGGGACCCATATTGAGTACAAGGGCTGCCCATGTGGGACCCATATGGGTCCCATATTGCATGTTTATGGGGCAGCCCGTATGGGACCCATGTGGAACCCGGTTGCACTCCCCACCTGGGTCCCATATGGGCAGCCGATATGGGACCCATGTAGGTGCCCATAAGGAACCCATATGGGTCCCATATAGATTGCTAGCTGGGTACCACGGCCATGCTCAGGCTATCTACCGATTTCATATGATACAGCCTTTCAAGAATCTGCCATTCAATGCTCCCTTCTCCTTGGCTAACAATATTGTGCAAGAAATTTAACGGTTATTTTATGCAGTTAAGCCTCAATGGGCAATATCCCTGTTATTAAGTAGACAGCTGCGTTTGCTGTTGTATTCGGCAATAGTAGAAGTTGTTTCAGGAACTTCTTTTGAAATGTTTCTAACTTTTCAATACTGGTGCTAATTGTTTGTACGAGTTTCAGACCGTATTTATAAGAAGACTGGGATAACATAAGTTCTGTATAGATGAACTAGAGTAGAAATGTCCAGACCCCCATGTCCACGGAGACCATGGTAAAGGCAGAAATTGCTCATCATTGCCACAATGTTTTCAACTTATTTAATTATTATACAGTCAAGTTACCCTTCACGGATCAGTAACGAAACAATGTAGCGCATAAAAGAAACGGTCAATGTTTTGGAACTTGTTTGTTTATAGTCCACAAGTAAAATAATTTTCCTTTAAATTGACAAACACTTTTTCAGTTTTAGTGCAGAAACAGCTGTACAGACTGTTGTTTACCAGTTTGAGTTATTGATGCATTAACGGATCAATTGTAGCAATAGGGGATCACGTGACTTTCTGATATCAGGGGGGTCATCTCAAGCAACATTTTAGCTGTCAAAACTTCTGCTGTTATTGTACAAGTTACGTTTTATCTAACTGCAGATTTGTATTGATATATATTTACGATTTAATCACTAGCATCTTCGGGAATGGCTATGGAAACAAAGTGGCGATCCGCTAATGGTAACTCACCTAGCTATTCTATTATCGCTTCAGTGTATTAAAATATGCAAAGATAAATGAGAATGATTGGTTATATTTCAATTAGTCTCAATATATCGCCATTACATATATTGCAATAAAAAATCGCATTCCTTGTACAGAAACCTGGACTATATTTCAATAGGTGTATGTATTTGTCTTTCATAAAATGTCAAAATAAATAACTAACATAATTGAGATCGCTAGCTGTTGCCGCGAAAAACACATGTTCTCTTCAAAATAAGGTAGAAATAATTGGGTCACGTAAACACTTGCATCATACGTTCAGATGATACGGATGAATTTGAAGTCCGACAAGCATTATTTTTATTGTGTATTTAAATAATACCATGAAGTACTTACCTGCCAATTTATACACAATAATTTTGTCTAATAAATAAGTTAGCGGGTCTTGAACATTAAAGTGATCCGCTATTGGTTATGATCCGCTAAGGGTTACTTGACTGTACATAGAATGCGGTTAGAATGTACATAGAATTCCAATATATTTTTTCAAATTCGTCTGCTGCAGATTTGGTGTATGAGGGAAATGGTTAAAGAAGAAAACTAAATTGACGTTTATATTGCGAATACGTACCATCCAGCAGTCTGGTGGCATCCATGATACGTAAATACCAGCAAGTCCCAGGACACCGGCGAAACAAATTGTGGCAATCGTCGTCAGGAATGAACGTCTGGTAGATTTACTCCATGAGTTATATCCATGTACAATAACCAACTCTGAAATATCTCGATCCGAAGGAATAAGCACAACTTTATCTTCCATCACTAAGTTTGTATTTGTTTACTAAGTATCAGCTGACATTTTGGAATCATGTGACTAGTACTGATCACGTGATGAACACTTTTTTTTCACCATTCCTCATTCCAGGGTCTTTCAAAGACCCTGCTCATTCGGAAGAGTTACGAATTTAAACGAAGTAATTACGATTACTGCCTATTCTCGTTTTCATTCTACTATCATTTTGGCATACTTTTCACAGAATGAACCAATTACCTGCACAGTATATATAGATAGGATCAGTTATCGATATTAGTGCTTAACTTTTAGGGGGACGACATATGAGCCGTCCCTAGAGAAAAATCAAAGCGCTGAAAGCGCTGATGGTATAGGGGCATATGTAAGTTGAAAATATATGGCATAGATAATATAGACAAACATTGTTGAAACAATGACCTTTAAACAAACCAAACCAAAAATGTGCGAAGCACACATATTGCCTGCCAATAACAAATACCTAATTTATCAAAGTTTGACCCTTTTCTTGTATAAACAAAATAAAAAGATTGACAAAAAACTGAGCAGCGACCCTTAATTAAAATATTTCTAGTTCAGAAATCACTAAAGATTCACAATGTATATTGTAATCATGCTGATAAATGAAAGACAATCGAAAGCATGCTAGAGTTATGTTTCTTTTGCACTGCACATCTGTAGCTCTGAGTTTCCTATACACCAAGTCTTAAATTGATACATTGGACATCTATTGAGACAATAACCGAAGAAATGAAAAATTAGTTATACACCTAAAAAACCAGATCAGATTTGTGTTCAAAATATTGTATCGATCTCTTAATCCCAATGTATACGTGTGACGACTTTGAAATGGATCCGCGAAACAGAAACAAAGTTTTGACCCATTAATGCAAACCGTAACGGACAGACGGACGGATGGATGAACACAAAGACGGACAGACAGTCAGTCGCTCTGGACAAAGTACAACGCTTGGGAAACATTCATTAACGAAACAAGGGCATTTCACGGAACGCATGTGTTGCATGCGAAAGTTATATAATAAGTGAGAACATGAAAAGACAAAAATGTACACACTCCAAACGCAGCATGCTAAAGTTATGGTAATGGTGCACTGCAAATGTGTAGGTCATAAGTTTCCTACAAACAAAGTTTGAAATGGATACAATGGCAATTAATTGAGACAATCGCTGAACTAAATAAGGAAAAATGAAGATAACTAAGATAAGCAGACCAGAGTTATGTACCTAGTATTTGCCGTTCTCCTGATCACACGGTATAAGTGTGACCACTTTCAAATAAATCTGCCATACAGAAACAACGTTTTGACCAATACATGCAATCCGTGACGGACGGACGAATGCACATTCAGGCAGACAGCCGGCCGGACACCGGATTATACCTCCAAGCTTTACAGACAGAGACAACTTATAAAGTATTGATTACAGAAGACTGGTTCGATGCGTCAAAACACGTCTGTGCTTAGGAAAGCTTAGATTATGGTATTTGTAAAGTATTTGCAAATTAATTGTATCTCCGATATGGGACCGTACAAGGTTAATTTACAAAAACCTATTTAGACTATATTTCTAGTTTATTTGTCAACAGATACGTCTAGGACTAGATTACACGTTGACGAACATTGAATCTTCAATTAGCTCAAATGCATATACATTATAATTTTAGTCCCAAAATCGCTAGAAGCGCCTCAATTATAAAATAAATAATGACCTTGCGGTTATAATTCGTAACATTTTCGGCCAACTTTCTTTCCGACGTTTGACAAAAGTCAATGCGACATGCGTCATTTGTCTTTCACAAATGGGCTAAATCTATGTGAAAAAGAACCCAGTTGGTTGGGAAGATTGTTGTGTGGAGTACTGGTGTGAGAAAACCAGGAAACACATTTGTAGATGAACTGGCCGCCGTGATATAACGTAGAAAATGTTAAAAACGGCGTTAAACCACAATCAATCAGTGTTGAAATTAATTTATCTCTAATTTGTAGATTTAATTCCTATGTCCTAGTTGGGTCGACATACAGCACATGATAATATTCAACACAACATGCGACCTGTTTTACCAACAATTCTCCAGTAGCGGTGAGACCGTTAGTACCATTCTTTCATGGCATGTATACACAGTAGGACCTCTCTCTTTGGACGGATTATGTAATAACAAGTCCTTACCCTTGACCACGTATACTAAATATACAGCAAACAACATTTAACTAAGCCTGAAATCTTGACCTGAATTAATAAAAGTATTATTTTGAATAGTAATTAAAACATTGTGGAAAAAGACAAACTTGCTGATTATCATTCATCTGTTAAGGTTAGACAAATGTTAGGGGCAAAGGTTAAAATAATAACTGTAGACAAATATTTTCGTTATCTAGGTTATAGAAAAAAATTGATTCATGTTTCAAAGCATTGTTTGGAAAGGAGGAATTGCTCATTGCCAGCAGTTGCTCCGTAGGCAAATATACTTTCAACATTCGTATGTAACTAAGTAGCTATAACGGAAACGGTTCAATCCTTTCCCGTTTAAAGTCGCTTTTTTACGCATGTGCAGCAGACGGCTGCAGAATGGTTATTCGTGACCCATTTCCTCTTTTTCCACAAAGCTATGTATAAACTATATATTTTTCCTCTTGATGTAAGGCGAAATTGCTCGTTATCATTACTCTCTAGCATGTTATTCAAAATTTGTCCGGAAAGGAGATAGAGTAAAAGAATGTCCACAGTAAAACGTTTAAATATGAAAAGAATTAATTTGAAACGTGTTTGAAAGCATTGTGTGAAAAGGAGAAATTGTTCATTGTCAGCAATAGCTCCATTTTCAACAATATTTCAATATTCGAACTGTTATATTATCACGGAAAGGGTTCCGCTTCCATGGGGAGGATGTAACCATTTCCCGCTTACAGACGCATGTGCAGCAGACGACAATCAAAAACATTGTGACAAAAGGAGAAATTGCTTATCGTAGACAATTTATACTTTTGCCACAATGGTTTCAACTCCTTTCAATAATTTTATTTACAGTGATTTGCACATTTCTCTATGTAAGTCGACTGTTGTAAACTAATGGGGTCATAGCACGGTCGACGTTACCTTACACCACTGACATTAAGGTCAATCATAGTTTAGAGTGTGTTTCACTCGTATGAACTATTTTGTATCATTAATTAATGCAAGCGGATGGGTTTTCGTGATTTGGTCGAACCAATGAAATCGTTGAAAAGGCAGATTATAACCAATAAAAACTCGATTTTGGTGTAGGTATACACATGTGGACTGTGGTTGCAGCTTTAATCCGACTTTTCGAAAGCAGGCTGACAATGGAATAGTGGCGACACGCCCCTATCCCAACAACATTGTGGACTGCGTAAAGTATCGACCAAGATCAGCCTAAGCATGGCGCGTAGGCTAACCCGCACTGACACTTTTCGCCGGCTGTGGATTCTATGTTTCATGAATCATTACTCTATACCTCTATCCCCCTGAGACGGAATGTGTCGACACGGACCAGACTGCGCGGCATGCGCCGACTGATCTGATCGATAGGCTACATTACGCAGAGTCCATAATGTTTTTTGGTTTTCTCGTGGAATGGCATAGTATATATCAATCTACAAATGCAATAGTACTAGTTTGATATTCTTATGGGTTGATGTACATATTGTCAATATTATACACAAGGTCCCTGATATTGTGGATGCAACAAGTTGAATGTAGCAATGGATGTAAAATATTTGACAGGGACAATATATACACACGGTCCCTGATATTGTCGATGCAACAAGATGAATGTATGTATACAATGTATGTAGCATATTTAGTAGAGGAGTTAGAGGACAAGTACAACACTTTCTGTAAAATGCAGCAAAAAAGACGTGGCGCGGTGGAGCGAAACAGTCTTTACACGAAACATACTCGATTATCTTATTCCTAAATACACGTATTCCAAAACAGATGCTTCGTCAGGGTGTATTTAAAAGCTATTAAAACAGTATTCACAGGAGAAAGATGATGCAAGGCATCACTGCTGTCTGAGAAGACTCCATAAACCCCTTTACTAGACGCATATTGACACATGTGCAATAGACGACTTTTTAAATCATTGTGGCAAAAGGAGAAAATTCTCATATTAAGCTATTTCTTCTTTTGCTGCAATGGTTTCAACTCTATTTGATTATTATAGGCTACTATCTATAGTATGTTGTCGAGTTTATCAATACACATTACTTAAAGTGTTGATCTTGATGAGCTAGTAAACAACTGTGCGGCAAACTAAGAACATCGGGAACCAAATGTAAATCACATCTATTTTCTACGAAATGTGAATGTTCTTCAATATGAGACATACAGACAGGCAGAACGTAATTAGAATATATCCCACTGAGCCCTCCGTTCAGGTGATTTAAAATGTAAACCCCAACTCGTAGCATATGAAAAACATCATGTAAAATGGAGCAAATGCTCATCATGAGCCATTTCTTCTTTTGTATGAAATGTTTTCAACAGTCTCCTGCTGCAGATTATTATCGTAGCATTACAATAATTAAACATAAAACACCATTTAAAAAATAAAAGCACTGGAGTGCTGACAGGAAGGTTGGAGAAGTAGGGTAAATGTGAAAGGAATAACACTTGCAGCTTATGTTTATGTATTTATTGTTAAGAAGTTGAAAGATCAAAAATAGTAAATATTATGAAACTGCCAATTTGAAAACAGGAGGACCCTGTTGGCACTATATCGTTCACCTGAGTGCAAGAGCTCACAAGTATACACATTTAAAACATGAATAATCAAACACAAATTTGACAGCAGATTTAGGCAGAATATTTTGTAGTTTCTGCCTTATTATATTGAGAACTATGTCAATGTTAAATCAACTTCCATCAAGTAAAAGTAATTCTCTAAACAATGTACTAGACTGGGAGAAAGTGTTTGAACAATGCAAAACTCATCAAGACAATTATTCTGACAAAGATTCAAAATTCAACATCTAGAGTGTTATCAAGATTTTCCTTTATTTGGCCTAGGTGACCTAATTTTGTTTATGACCTAGTTTTTAACCCGATATGACCCATATTCGAACTTGACCTAGATATCATAAAGATAAACATTCTGACCATATTTTAAAAAATGTGGCTTCTACAGTGTTGACAAGATTTTCCTTCAATTTGGCCTAGTGACCTAGTTTTTGAACAGACATGACCAATATTCAAACTTGGCCTACATATCATCAAGACAGACATTCTGATACAGTTTCAACGTGCTCAAGTTAAAAATGCAGCCTCCAGAGTGTTAACAAGAGTTCCCTTCACTTTGGCCTAGTGAGCTAGTTTCTGACCCAATATGACCCATATTCGAACTTTACTAATATATCATTAAGACAAACATTCTTACGAGAATGCCGTTGGTAGCGCTTACGGGCACCAGTACCGCGCGATCGGGTCGCCAGTGTGCACGCTACCGCTACAACTTAGTTTGTTGGTGCATTGGTGGCTGAAGAGGAGAGGCATGGTTTCATTCACTTCACTGCCACTCTCCCTCTCTTGTGGGTACCGCCCTCTCCTTTTCCTTCATTCCTCCCTTCTTGTATAGGGTATCTTGTAGTACTGTTACTCTAACACTATTGTGATAAACTGTGTGTTAAATTATTACCTTCTGTGAAAAGCGCGACTTGATAATCTAATGAATTATGCGATAAGCCGGCTTGTATAACCTGCGAGCCACAGTGAGTGGTCGGCCATACGCCGGCCAATGTCTGCCCGATTTCCGGTCGGGCTCTGAGCGGCGAATTTGACCCGGCGCTCGCCCGAAATAAGTGATGACCGGCCGGACATCGGCGAGGCATCAACCGAATAATGTGCGATCAGTTTGCGATGAGGTTTTAAGTCCGAGTTTAAAGTTACTCGATGTCCGTGAGGAGTACCGAAGGGTTCCGCCCGAAAATGCCTAGATACTCGCAAATGTATCGCAAGGTAATTGTGACTGGGGTTTGAGTGATACTAGGTAGGCAACAATTTTCTTATGATTAAATATAGGTGATATAAAATGTTTATTTGGCTTGAAACAAATTAAGAAAAGAACAAACTCTTGATTTACAATTATTTTAGAAATAAAGATTCGTTCTTTCGCACCCAATTAATTTCATAATTCCCAGCTTTTAAATTATCATGGGACTCGCAACTGGCATTTTTCTTACGCCATACATAAATTGTATCCATCAATGATTTAAATAGACAGTTCATCTGATATGGTAGTTCAAGTGTGGTCTACTTTTTAGCTCACCAGAGCACGTAGTGCTCAAGGTGAGTTATTGTGATCGCCTTTTGTCCGTCGTTCGTCGTCCGTCGTCAACATTTGCTTGTTACTACACTAGAGGCAACATTTTGCATCCAATCTTTATAAAAGTTTATCAGAACATATATCTCGATCAACTCTAGGCCAAGTTCGAAACTGGGTCTTGTTGGGTCAAAAACTAGGTCACTAGGCAAAATTGAAGGAAAATCTTGTTAACACTCTGGAAGCCACATTTTAAACTTGACCATGTTGAAACTTTGTCGGAAAGTTTGTCTTGATGATATCTAGGCCAAGTTCGAATATGGGTCATGTCCGGTCAAAAAGTAGGTCACTAGGCCAAATTGAAGGAAAATCTTGTTAACACTCTGGAAGCCACATTTTAAACTTGAGCATGTTGAAACTTTATTAGAAAGTTTGTCTTTTGATATCTAGGCCAAGTTCGAATATGGGTCATGTCCGGTCAAAAACTAGGTCACTAGCCCAAATTTAAGGAAAATCTTGATTACACTCTAGAAGCCACATTTCTGACTTGAGCGTGTTGAAACTTTGTCAGAATATTTGTCTACGTAATAGCTAGGCCAAGTTCGAATATGAGTCATGTCGGGTCACTAGGCCAAATTTAAGGAAAATCTCGTTAACACTCTTGAAGCCGCATTTTAAACTTGAGCATGTTGAAACTTTATCAGAAAGTTTGTCCTGATGATATCTATGCCAAGTTCGAATATGGGTCATGTCATGTCAAAAACTAGGTCACTTGATCAAATTTAAGGGAAATCTTGTTAACACTCTGGAAGCCACATGTTTGGCTTGAGCATGAGAGAATTATGTCTTAAATAGCCCATTCTGAGGTGAGCGATTCCAGGGCCTCATGGCCCTCTTGTTAAACATATGAGCATAAATGTTAACATCTGGGAAATAATTATTATAAGTATGATTAAAAAGGAGAAAGTTCATGTCTTCAGCAATTTAACCGTTTTCTCAAATGTTTTAAACGTTTAAAGGCTTTAAACATGGTAAGGGATAAATAGCTTTTTATTGCATATAGATCTAAATCCCAATCTGAATGTGTAGTGGTTTTATTGACAAATACAAAAAATCCAAAATTATGACTCAAAGAAATTCTGAATTTTCAAAAATCCTGGAATTAGTCCTTAATGAAAACATTATGTGTATGTTTTGACTAATTAAGACAAGAATGTATGTGTGGTAAAAAATAAGTTAATGCATTCTTTTCCGGGCGACATTGATGCCTTGCATCAACTTTCTCTTGTTATATAATTAAACACCTTTTGAAATTCTGATCCCTAATATGCGTTGTCCCAGTAACAAGATAAAGAGAATCCTTCCATTTATTTTACAGTCTTCTACTAGTATGCTATGATTCGTTTATGTCGGGAAACATGCGTACGTGCGAATGTGTGTGTCTGCGTGTGTGCGTAGCCCGTATGTGTTTGTGGATGAATACATTATTGAGTAGTTCAAATATTAATTAGTCACCTGATCGATTAGTTCATCGAATGAAATACTAAACAAATAACATTGTAAAGTAAAAAGCATTCATCACTTTCTATGCAAAAATATACACAATAAACATAAATATCTACGTACATGTGTAAATATCATATTTAAGTGTATTAAAGTATTAGGTTAATCACTACGCCAATATACGCAAAATTGTAAACATTGCAACAAATTACCCTTTGTAAATAGTAACTCTTTGTTCCCTCAAATAAAAGAAATAGTTGAGCAACAAATATTTGTTCTGTCAAAGTAATATGTTTGTGATATTTTATTAGCTTTTTTTACCATTTGCAGATGCATTTCCAGCAGACAACTTTTAAAATCATTGTGACAAAAGACATTGCTCATAGAGAGCAATATCTCCTTATGCCACAATGTTCTCTATTATATTCTAAATATTCAGAATAATAAACCTGAGCTATCAACCCTAACCGACATACAGACCTTTTGTGACGCCTCTGCAGCAGACGACTTATTTAAAAAGAAATACAAGTCCGACTTATGGGACTTCATTATATGACTTTTTTTTTTTGATCATGAATAACTTTGTTTAAGCCATTTAGAGTGTATCCGCAGAAAAATACCTTTCACTTTTTAGGATTTCTGCTGCTATAGATGTATATGTTGGGGTACAGATAGAGATGGTAGAGGTAGAGAGGGTACATGATGACCATGTTGTCACAAGCAATGTAATTTGAAAGTTTGATGAAGAAATATTAAGAAATGGCAAAATAATTACCGACTTGTAAGTTATTATGACAAAATCTAAGTACAAAAAGGGGCATAACTTTCTCAAATGTTACATTGGCGAAAATATGTAGGTTGCATCAAAATCCTAGCTGTTGTCATAAACATAAGAATTTAAAAGTGTGATGAAGAACTATTGAGAAATGGAAAAGTAATAGCTTATCTTATGTTTTTGTGGCAAAATATAAGTACAAAAAGGGGCATAACTCTACAAATATGGTTGACAGAGTTATGTGACTTGCTGCCGTTGTCTATATATTGTCATTAGAAACAAGTTTGCCAAGTTTGAAGTAAATATGTTTGATGGTATAGAAGATATTAGTATTTGTAAAAACCTTTAACCAATGCAGACGCCGACGCCGGTGCGAGTGCAATAGCCTCCTTATTCTTCGAATAGTCGAGCTAAAAAAAGTACCATGTGGACAGAATGATATATACAGAGTTGGGTTCAATTAATTGACCTACAAGAAATTATGATCTTGGAAACATTTAATTATTCTGGTCTGATGCATTATTACGTGTCTTTCATGGTGGGGATTTCTAACGAATCAAATTTTCGGACTATGTCAAAAAGTATATACCAGTAGATCTAGTAAATATCCGATATTCAATGTTAATTATAATTGAAAACATTTTGGATAAAGGGGTTCAATGTGTTGAAACATTGTCTGCAACTGATTTGTAAACATAGGCCTACGTTGTGGGAAAAGGCGAAGTATAATACTAATTGCAGGATTATCCGAAAGCTTCTCCTTCGGGTAATGTATAGGTCCCACTCTGGAGCATTGCCGTGCGTGGTGAACTGTAAAAGGTTATCTTGAGGCGCGAACAAGTGCAATTAAAATATTTATAAAAGATGTTTAGAGGCATACTCTATATTAAAACATTAGCTTGGTTTTTGATCTTCCAATGGAAGATCATTTAACACTGGAGGAAAATAAGTGGTCCGAGGGGGAGCCGGACAAAATCTCCCATCATATTTTTTTCTCAGGGTGGACAAAGGCTCCCACATAGGTTTAACAGGGGAACAAAAGTTACCACATCATTTTGACAGGGTGGACAAAGGATCCCACTTGTATTATATTTATATATCAGTACTATTGTATCCTCATGGGCTGGAAACCTAAAGGAATTGAAATGAATGAACTATCAAACAATGTTGAAAATATAACCAGGATAAGCTAATTAGCCAAGATTAAAGTTAGCACCGGCTTATTCCTAGCCATTGAGCATAGTGTGGGTGTTTGAATATATATGCATGAAGTTGTGTTTGTATATACATGTATATTCACTTTTCTTTGTTTTATTATCATGATGTGCTATATTTTCTACACTAGTAGTTACCATATGCTATGTGTTGTGTACTATAATGCTATAAATTTACAGGAAATAAATTTGACTCTAAACTGAACCTCTGATGCCAAAGTGTCAAACATTGATCAGCAGTCCCTCGAGGAGAACTGGATATATTTGATCCCCAGCGTCTAGTCCAGCGGTGAAGCCTGAGGTTGAGCTGTGAATCGACGGATCTGTTCTTGTGGAAGCCATATTGTTGGTCCGACAGTAATATGATTGCAGTTCATGTGTGACATGATCTGGAAATGTATGAGGTGTTCGAGCACCTTTTAGGCAGACTGATATATAAGACAGTGATCTATAGTTGACAGGAAGACCTCTGTCACCTGCCTTGAATATTAGTCTGACGTATGCCAATCGCCAGTAGGCTTCTGGGATTTTCCTTGTTGGACTGTTGCCTGAAACACGTACGTCAGTGCAGGCGCGATCTGACGTGCTACTGCCTTGAGGAAACGAGTCGGTAGAACGTCTGATCCTGCTGCTTGATTTTGGACCAACACGTGGAGGCCTTTTTGTAAGCCCTTTTCGTCAATGCTGAAGTGGTGTGTGGTCGGTTATTGGTCTCCAGGCTTAATTAGATTGGCGATAGATAGTCCTTCTCCGTGAAGACGCTACTAAACCGACTGTTCAGGATGGATGCTTTGATCGTTGGGCCATGTGTGCAACTCCATCATCAAGTAACTGCCTTCGGCGACTGTTTCCAGGACGTAGTTGTTGAATGCCTTTCTACATTCGTACTATGTGTCTCTTTGACGTTCCCCGCTAGCGAGGATGTAGGTTAATTTAAACTTATTTATTTTACATCGATTGCGAAACAAGCTTTCAGCTTATATTAATCACGCCCGATGTCTGCTTCCTGGAGACTTAACCAGTACTCGCGCCGTTTTGTGTGGAAAATCCCAAAGTTAGGACCCGCTCATCACGGGACTCGAACCAGGGACCTTTGATACGAGAGGCCGACGCTCTACCTCTGCAACACTGTCTTCCAGATAGGTAGTGTTGACCATATGCTCAGAACCAGTGTCGTTTATAAAGTCAAAGTGTATTCGTTTGATCTTTGTGGCGTTGCTATTTCCTTAGATGATGCATGTCTCCCAGTTTATGTCTGGTAGAATGCTATCCCTAGATATAGATACTGTGGAATGCGAGTATGTAGCGTACTACTCCGTTATCTTTAGTCTCAATATATCGCCGTTACATGTTCCATTGTAACGAACAGGAACTATTGGATGCGAACAGTCAACATATAAATCGCATTCCAGGTACAGAAACCTGGACTACTTTATATTCAGACCCAGCTCTTCGTTGTATGCGGCATTGCTACTTCGTTGGCGGTTCCCAAAATCAGCAGATGATTTTCATGACACTGAATAGAAAAGCGAAGGCTTCTACTGCTGTCAACGAACAGTGGGTGAAAACAGTAACATTAGAACAAAATAAGGACATATTATAGCGTGTACCGCTCCACAACTGAAAGGCACAATTAGAGTTTCAATATCCCATATTCCTAATTAGAGACGCATTAGAAGGCCCTTATTAGAGTTTCTACCACATGTTCTGCATGTATCTATATTAAAGAATATTAATTATCAAAATATCTATCGATAAACCTTTATGATCCGTGTTCGACAAATCATAATAAGTTATCTTACAAATCCTCTTGATATCACCCCCTAATTATCGCATTTGACGTTTGAGATAGTCCCCTAAAAGATACAATAACATAGCATATTCAGGCGTACAAGGACTATGTAGTTTTGCTTCAGATAACTCATTGTTACATCAATGTTCTGCTTAACTGTTTCATGTTAAAAGATAATGCCCATATTTATAATATAGAGTATGAAATAAGGCAAATGTTCATTGTTTACAAAGAAGGTCAAAATGTACGCATATTTTTCTCGGATTTTATCGCATAATCTCGCCATTTAATTAACCCAGGGATTTTTGTAACCTCGAATTTGATTGGTCGAGCTTGTAATGCCTATTTTTTCATGATACAACTAAGTAATCTTTCTGGTGCGATACTCAAACTTTTGAAACAATAGTATGACCATATGCAGGCCTATTCGATGAATAGTAAAGAAAATATATGAAATAATTGCAAAATTAATCCATATTTAAACAATTTCTGCCCAAGAATCTATCCAATAACGTAGTCGTTTGCATACACAGTGTCTCAAGCCGCGTTGGGCATCTAATGTGGAAAAGAAGAGAAAAAGAATGATCCTTCCAGGGTTTTGAGGTTTTAACATGTTTCCAAGAAATAAAATGTTATCAGTATGATGGATATCAGTTAAGTTTATGTAAAGACTGTATTGATTTTTGCATTTAGTCGATTGAGCATTTGAAATCGCCGCTTTTGTATGCTATTCAAAAGGTCACGTGACCTGATTATGGAAAATGGCGGCTTCTAAATTTACAAACATGGATTCTAATTCGCGAAATTCCCGACCATGAACACGTGTATTTGTTTACATGTGAGTGTATACATGTGACAAGCCCAAAAATCGGTCACGTGAATCAGTCATGACGGGTCGTGGGAGGGGTCGTGCCCGTGGAAGGCCCCCAAGAACTGCAACACCAAGATCTGCAAATTTTTTAAGAAAACCAAAAGCGTTCGGTGGTGGATTCGTAGGAGATGGGAATTCCAGGTCAAGTACACCGGTCAATATGTCACCAGCGGGGACACCAACACGGGGCAAATATGACAGGGGCAGGTCTAGGGGCTCTGCCTCTGATTCTGCTAGCAGGGGCAGAGCTATTATTCAGAATCTGTTTGATGATGATGAACTGTCAAGAGATAGTGCAGGAGCTGGTTCTTTTGCTCAAGACAGTGAAAGTCTGGATAATGTCTCAAATGTGGATGATAATATGTCGGATGTTTCATTTAATGAAGAAGAGGAATCGGATTCAGATTTCAGTGTGGAAAGTCTTGAAAACAGCAACAGTACAACATCTTCACGGAGGAAAGTGGTGTTTTTCCGTCGTCCGAAAAGCCCGGAGATTCCAGATGATATAGATGTTCCGCCATTAGTTCTACCTACAAGTTCAACCGATTTATTAATACCAAATGAGTACATAATGCAATTGTTAGGAATTTATGAGATTTTAAGACATTTTAGGATAATTGCACGACTCTCGCCATTTACATTTGAAGATATGTGTGCATCTGTACTAGGTGATGACCAATGTAGCCTTCTAGCAGAAATTCATGTCATGTTGATTAAAGCTATATTACGCGAAGAGGATAGTAATAGCACAACATTTGGGCCTTCTGACACAAAAGACAGTTTAAATGTTGCCCTTTTCTTTAATGATGCAATGACTTGGCCAGAGATAATTCGGTCTTTTTTAGAAAGTGATACAAGTTCAGCTGCTGATAACAAGGATGCAATAGCCGTTTTAGAAATGCCAGATTTTCCATTTGTCAGTGTTGCAGAAAAATTAAAAGTTATTCAAACATTAACAGACTTGTTTCTCAGTACAAACAGAGTGAGAGAAGAGATCATGAATGAGGGTAATATCACATATGATGATCACTGTAGATGCTGTTACAAGTAAGACATACTTTATCTTTACTTCTTTGTTTCCTACATTCATCCTTTGTTCTTAATCTTATAATTAAATGGAAAGTGAATCAAAAGATAATCCAAGACTAAAGAATAAATCATTTTTAGGCAAATCATAAACATATTAAGAAAAGGAGAAAATTTAATACTCTCCAAGCAAATAATTGTGTCTCTAAAATGTTTCCAGAAGTTGTCTGCTGCAGATGTGAGAATAACAGTCTGTGTAAAGTAAGGGGCTTTGAGTCATTGGTCAGAAAATATTCATTTGCGGTAAATATGAAAAATGATGTTAAACAAAAAAAAATTAGATTTCCAAGGTATTGAAGTTGGTCAACGTCAGACGTGTCACCAGTTGCACATATTCACTAATGTGGCAAATTATACCAGTTTCCTAGTTACTATTAGATATTTAAATAATGGGGGGAAAAGAGAAGTGTTGCCAGATCCGTTGGACATTCCAACAAGATAGCATTACAAAATGATAGCATTACAAATGTTCTTAACCCTTTCCCATTTACAACAAATCTCCAGCAGAAATATTTGAATACTGTAATGTAACTATTCAATAATTACACTTTCATTTATAGAGATTTGACAAGTTTTTTAAAACTTGTTGAATCCTTTTAACCCATTAATGATTACTTCACATGGCTTTGCATATGTCGTCTGCTTTACAATCATCAGGGTGAGCAATTTCACAAATCTCGAAAACTGAAATAATTTTATTGATAAAGATTTGAAAATATTGCAATAAAGGGTGAAATTTCTCGTTTTGAGCAATTTCACCTTTTATTGCAATGTTTTCAAAAGTCGACTGCAACAGCAGGCGTCAAATGTCGTCTGTGTGAAGTAATGGGTTAAATGAAGGTGTAACTATTGAATAGAGTTGAAAACACATTTTGAGCAATTTCTCCTTTTGCCACAATGTTTCAAATGTCATCTGCTGTACAGGCATCAGAAAGCATCTGTATTTGGGAAAGGGTTAACGTTTATATTTTCCTCCCGTAACAGACTTGGTGATTTGTTGTGCTGTGAGACTTGTTCTGCTGTTTACCATCTAACTTGTGTTGAACCTCCTATGGAAGAAGTTCCAGATGATGATTGGCTTTGTGCTGTCTGTAGGGCCCATCAGGTATGCAGTTATCAATTTACAAACCTATGAAAAACCATTCAAATAAATATATACTGAAACAATGAATTTTGGTTGTAGTGATGTTAATTGTTGTTACAACTACAGGGATGAAAAACTCTTGGTATTGAGACCATTTTAGGCTTCCGCCTCTCTGGTCCATTTTGGATTTTTTTTTTACTTTTGCCGCTTCCGGTCCTCCATAATATGGCACATATACATATATATTTTATTATGTCTCCTCCCTCCGGAGGAGACATATTGCTTTTGCCTGCGCCGTCTGTCTGTCTGTCTGTCAGGGCGTCCACATTTCTTGTCCGGCCTTTATCTCACAACCCCTTGGCCACATTTCTATGAAACTTCACAGGAGTCATTGGTACAACGTCTAGTTGCGCATATTACGAGGGCGTTTAATTTGACCTACTTTTGGATGAGTTATTGCCCTTTCTTAAAATTGCCATTTCATTCTTGTCCGGCCTTCATCTCACAACCCCTTTGCCACATTTCTATGAAACTTCACAGGAGTCATCGGTACAACGTCTAGTTGTGCATATTACGAGGGCGTTTAATTTGACCTACTTTTGGATGAGTTATTGCCCTTTTTTTAAAATTGCCATTTCATTCTTGTCCAGGGCGTCCACATTTCTTGTCCGGACTTTATCTCACAACCCCTTGGCCACATTTCTATGAAACTTCACAGGAGTCATCGGTACAACGTCTAGTTGCGCATATTACGAGGGCGTTTAATTTGACCTACTTTTGGATGAGTTATTGCCCTTTCTTAAAATTGCCATTTCATTCTTGTCCGGCCTTCATCTCACAACCCCTTTGCCACATTTCTATGAAACTTCACAGGAGTCATCGGTACAACGTCTAGTTGTGCATATTACGAGGGCGTTTAATTTGACCTACTTTTGGATGAGTTATTGCCCTTTTTTTAAAATTGCCATTTCATTCTTGTCCAGGGCGTCCACATTTCTTGTCCGGCCTTTATCTCACAACCCCTTGGCAACATTTCTATGAAACTTCACAGGAGTCATCGGTACAACGTCTAGTTGCGCATATTACGAGGGCGTTTAATTTGACCTACTTTTGGATGAGTTATTGCCCTTTCTTAAAATTGCCATTTCATTCTTGTCCGGCCTTCATCTCACAACCCCTTTGCCACATTTCTATGAAACTTCACAGGAGTCATTGGTACAATGTCTAGTTGTGCATATTACGAGGGCGTTTAATTTGACCTACTTTTGGATGAGTTATTGCCCTTTTATTAAAATTGCCATTTCATTCTTGTCCGGTCTTCATCTCACAACCCCTTTGCCACATTTCTATGAAACTTCACAGGAGTCATCGGTACAACGTCTAGCTGCGCATATTACGAGGGCGTTTAATTTGACCTACATTTGGATGAGTTATTGCCCTTTTTTTAAAATTGCCATTTCATTCTTGTCCGGCCTTCATCTCACAACCCCTTTGCCACATTTCTATGAAACTTCACAGGAGTCATCGGTACAACGTCTAGTTGCGCATATTACTAGGGCGTTTAATTTGACCTAATTTTGGTTGAGTTATTGCCCTTTTTTTAAAATTGCCATTTCATTCTTGTCCGGCCTTCATCTCACAACCCCTTTGCCACATTTCTATGAAACTTCACAGGAGTCATCGGTACAATGTGTTGTTGCGCATATTACGAGGGCGTTTAATTTGACCTACTTTTGGATGAGTTATTGCCCTTTTTTTAAATTGCCATTTCATTCTTGTCCGGCCTTCATCTCACAACCCCTTGGCCACATTTCTATGAAACTTCACAGGAGTCATCGGTACAACGTCTAGTTGCGCATATTACGAGGGCGTTTAATTTGACCTAATTTTGGTTGAGTTATTGCCCTTTATTTAAAATTGCCATTTCATTCTTGTACGGCCTTCATCTCACAACCCCTTTGCCACATTTCTATGAAACTTCACAGGAGTCATCGGTACAATGTCTTGTTGCGCATATTACGAGGGCGTTTAATTTGACCTACTTTTGGATGAGTTATTGCCCTTTTTTAAAATAAATCACTAACTGACAAAATACAGTCAGCCAGACAAATACCCCTTGGGGGAGACATATGTTTTTCCCAAAAACAACCTCTAGTTAATCCTCCTTTACAGAAGATACATTGTTAACATACAATACAATGCAATACAAACAAGTATAATCAACTTTTTACAGTATGTACATGAAATTGTAAAAGTAAGAAAAACAGGACAGACAAAAAGACAGAGGACGAGTGAGAGTATTATAAGGCTATGCAACCGATGACAAAGCTTAATTGAAACAACATTTTAAAGCATTGTCATCATTTCTAGCTCGACTTTTGAAAAAACGAGAGCTATTGTCATGACCCTGGCGTCGGCGGCGGCGTGGTCGTCCGGTTAAGGGTTTTTGTTCAGCTCAGCTTTTTTTCTGTTTTCTCCCTATCAGTTGAGCGTCCGTGCCGTACGCGGTGCTCTTGTTTGCAATAATATATTAATAGTAAATTTGATATAGTGGCCAGCACAATCAGGTTGTCCTTATATCAGAATGATAATTATGCTATCAAATATCCTCAAATATTATTTGTAGACAGTTTAATAAAATATGCAAACATCTGACTGAAAGAATTTAAATCTTGGCAAATCAATTGATTGATTGATTGGGATTTAACGCCGTTTTTAACTTTTTCTCAGTCATATCACGGCAGCCAGTTCACCTACTCATGTGTTTTCTGGTTTTCTCACACCAGTACTCCTTACAACAATCTTCCCAAGCAACTGGCTGCTTTTCCACATAGACTTGGCCCATTGGTGGAAGAGGAATGACGCATGTCGCATTGACTTTTGTCAAACGTCGGAAAGAAAGTTGGCTGAGCCGGGATTCAAACTCACAACCCCTGGATTGACAGCACATGTCACTACCGACTGAGCTACCGGGGCTCTTCTCTTGGCCAATTAAACACATGTAGTCATTTTTTCTCACATTTTCAAGTACGTTTGTAGTTTTGGAAACTGTAAATGGGTTTTATCTTTCATAAGTATATCTGTTATTTACCAAATACTCACTGAAACATTTGTACAGGTTAAAGGTGTAACAGATTGTGTTTCTGAGGCAGAGAGAGGTGGTTTACTTTGCAGACAAGATCCACTTGGTTATGACAGACATGGCAGAAAGTACTGGTTTTTATCTCGGAGAATCATTGTGTTAGTATGCATTCATCTATTTTATCTTGCATTTCCATTTAAAACAGAAAAAATATCATGTTTTATTACATCATCATCTTTTTGGTCCTATTGAGATACTCATTTCTTAATGAATGAATGGATAACAAATAAAGGTAAGAATAATATGCCTGAATTTGATTTCAGTTTGTAAATGTCAGTTATTTTATCTTATTTTGTTTATAGATACGAGTATCATTTTGATACTACTTGCTTTAAAACCAAAATAAAAAAAAATTCTGAAGGGTAGATATTTACTGAAGTGATGTACAGAAAACAAACAGCATACAATTAAATAACAACACATTATTACACATAGCTATTAACCGCACGGAGCACTTTGTACACAAAACATAACGCGACGTCTCGCCTAACGTCAGGCTTTTTCAAAATATTCACCACCTGCTTTAAACTCATTTATGGTATATATCCATCCACTTATCGAACACATCTATGAACCAAGCCAGTTCTTATCTCTGGATGTGCGTCTTTGCGGCCATCGCTAGTTGTTGTAGAGATTCAAACTTCTTTCCTCAAAGCTCTCCCTTTAACCTTTGGAATAACTTAAAATCCATGGGAGCCAGGTCGGGACTATATGAAGTTTGCTGAAGACGCCTGTATTCAAGGATGTCTAAAGTTATAAATGTATCCTCGGCCTGATGACTTGGCACATTGACCTGATGGAATATCAGATTCTCTAGATCGGTGCCTGGTCTCCATCTATATAAAGGCATTGCTCAAGCCCCGGCGAATAATCTGCAGTGTCCATCACGTCCCCAACATCTAAGGACCTTCTTGAAACTGCCACACTTATTTCCTTTTCCTCTACCAACAAGAATCTCGGCACCCAGAGTGCACATACTTTATTCATATTCAGTTCATCTTTTAATGTTTTTAAGTTTTATGAACCGCTTCGTTGCTCAACGCCATGGACAATTTTGTTAAACTGTCCTTCGTCTGTCTTCGGCAACTTTGTGTGTTTCAGCAAGAATATATCTTGTCACTGAATGTTGGTCAACCGACTTAAACAGTCGATAACAATCAAAGACTTCTGTTAGGCTGACCTTTCTGTTCGGGTCCTGTTCCATGAAATAAAAAGTCTGTGTATGTGTCATTCCTGCATTTGTGCAATATTTGATCATCGAATGTTGCTCCGTGCAAAATGACGGAGCTTTGACGATTGCACTGGTTGAAAAGTAACAATCATCACCATACTTGTTATGACGGATATGACCTCAAGACTTTCAGGAAGTATTCAACGGATATGATTCTGACTTCATGTCTAAAATCATGACATTAACAAGCCAAATTTCAAAGTTTTGAGATAAAATAAATCTATATTTTATTTCCTATGTATGATTTCAAATTGCTCTGTTACACATAAACTGCATTATATAATTTGAATGCAAAAAGCATTTATATTGTATTTATATCAATTAAATACATGTAAGTTTTTCTTTACATGACTATAATACATCACATTTTAATATTTCCGAAAGTTAATACGATTCAATAAAATAAAAAGCGTATTTTATGAGAACAGTCCGGGAACATAACGACTGACCCTTGTAAAGTATGTTTGTAAATTAAAGTTTCTATGATTTATTAACTGTTAATATAATTTATAGACAAGGGAATGATTGTTGAAATTCTTTTTTTGCAGAGAGGGAGAGAATGAAGTGTGGTATTATAGTACATCTGGGCAGATAGAAGAACTGATCAATGTGTTTGACAGAGGTGGTTTTGAAAGAGAGCTCTGTTTTGTATTGAGTGATATGAGAGATGATATTATGCGACATATGAAAATAACAGAAGAACTGACAAATGATCGGAAAAATGGAAAGAAAACTGCAATTGAAGTTGAAAAAGGTATTGTAAAATAAATATTAAAAACAAATTTGTATGAAATAGATATCCATAAGAATTAAGAATCAACTATCATAACCTAATTATTTAGTAATATGTTTCCTCTATCAGAAGAGATATTGGATGATTTTGAGCCTGAACATTAAGCTTTTCAGGTCAAGCACTAGTTAGAGCCTATGTCATACATTTTTCGTCTTGAGCATAATTCCCAAAACAAAATTCAGAATGTTGATGAAAGTAAGTTTCAAAAATTGCAAGTTTACAGTGTTCCCCTTCATGTACATGTACTACATATGTGTAATGTGCATGAAACATGCATGGTCACCAAGTTGAAATTCACTAAACATCATAGCTGTCCTTCAGACACATTTCATTACTTCTGAAAAGATCAAAGGATAAATTGAGTGATTGTTGTTAAATAGGGATCCTGTCCAAGATCCAAACAGATCGAGTGGAACAAAAAGCAAAAGATGAAGCCGAGCGGAGAGAAAAGGAGGAAGAGGAGGTGAGGAAATGTTTAGAGGATGAGAGATTAAAACAGGAAAGTGCCTTACTAGGAGACGATGAAGAACATCTAAATGGGGAGATGGTGGAAGAAGAGATGGATATATCGGATAATATTGTAAGTAATTACTATATTTCGTCACTTTGTGTTAATCCCTTTGCCGATATAGATAACCATAGCAGATGACTTTATGAAAACATTGTTAAAAATCGTTTTAGCAATATTTCCTTTTCCTACATTAACATTATTAATGTAAAGTATTTGTCTGATTTCAAGATAATTGCGTGGAAATATTTCATCAGTGAACCTCTACATACTTTTTACAAGCCATATTAATTGATTCAAAGACAAAAGCAACCATTGGGCCTCAGAAAAGGGGCAAAAAAACACCTTTTAGCTTCAATTGACATCTCCTCCTATTCCACTGAACCAATTTAAACCAAACTTCACAGGGATGTTCTTTTCGTGGGCCTTTATCAAAATTGTTAGGGTACCAATATCGAATTTTAATTATTCTTTGGGCACTAATTTTAAAATTGTTCAAAGATTGTTTACCTTTATATTACAGATGTCCATTATTGAATGATAAACTGTTTCATTCTAGCCCTTGATAAAAAAAAAATCCCCTATAGCAGTTACACATTTGCTACATTTTCAGTCAGGTGATCAATTTAGGGTCATCTTGGCCCTTTTGTTTGAAGCTAGCAATTTTGAACCAGTAGCCCAAATTCTTACAATTGTAAAGCTACATTTCAATAATGATCACAGAAATGCCCTTCTGTTTCAAATAATTCATGAAATTGACTATTTTGGTAACTGGTTGTATTAAAATAGTTTAACCATGTTTTTCTTTGCCTGATTCGCATCAAATTAAGTTTGAATTGTCAATTTTACGTTTGATTATTCTAACTTAAAAGTTATTTATCAAAGAGTATGTATTAAAATGGTTACATATTTCTATACAGATTGAAAATAATACTACACACCTAAAGTGGTGCAATATTGTATCAATCCACAGAAGAACTCCACCTATATCCAGGTATAGATCATTCAGTCTACAAATATTGAACATTTACAGGTGACCACATTGCAATCCAGGACGACAGATACAACAAATACCATTACCACAACAGAACTTATTTCAACCACAACTTGTGGAACTGTCACTTCAACTGAAACTGTAGAAACCACCACAACAACTAAAACTTTAACCAGTGTTAATGTAACCCCACCGCATGAGGGAAGGGATATCATCAAAACCATTGAACCAAGAGTTGTCGTCGTTAATAAGACTAACGATAACATTGCAGATAGTGATACTGATTCTGTTCTGGACAGTGATACTCTTGATGGCATTTCCAATGGAGACAATTCTGCAGTACAAGATGCCGAGTCCAAAAGTGGTGACAAAATTATTGTTATAAACCAAGACGGTAAACAAAAAGCTGGAATTATGAATATCCAGTCTGTTTGCCCGAATACAAAATCTGGTGAATCCAAAGGAACTACATTTGTTGTACTAAATAAAGATGGAGGACAGATGAAAATCAGCTTGGCAGCAAAGAACCCTGAAACATTGGATAGTAAAGACGAACAAAAGAATGAGTCTGAAAATGGACAGGGTAGTGGTAAGTATTTTAATGAGGGAGGTTGTTGATGATTTGGTGTATGCAGGGTAGTGGTAAGTATTTTAATGAGGGAGGTTGTTGATGATTTGGTGTATGCAGGGTAGTGGTAAGTATTTTAATGAGGGAGGTTGTTGATGATTTGGTGTATGCAGGGTAGTGGTAAGTATTTTAATGAGGGATGTTGTTATTGATTTGCTGTATGCAGGTTTCTTTGTCAGGTAATAAAGGTCCTAATTCTTGCACCACAGATACATTGTCATGCATGTAGTGTAAATTTTAGATTTACTTGGCACAGATGTACCAAATGAGTCTCTGTGATAGATTTTGGACCTTGCTCCATTGTTCAAAGACCAAGGTCAGATATTTAGGTAAAAGTTATGTATAATGGATTTTTTGGAGTTCCTCATGTGGCTCTTGGCTATGTGTTTCAACCTATATGCATATATGCATTGTTATTTTTCAACCTGTATGCATAAATGCATTGTTATTTTTCAACCTGTGCGCATATATGCATTGTTGTTTATCAGCAAATATTTCACAGAGTAATTGTTGCAATGTTACTGTCTCTTGTCAGTGGTACAATAAATTATATATGTAATTTAAACTTCATTTGTTATCCCCCGCTTTTTCGAAGAAAAAAAGGGGGGTTATTAATTTCGGTTTGTCCGTCTGTCTGTCCGTCTGTCTGTCTGTCTGTCTGTCACACTTCGTTTCCGTGCAATAACTGCCACAAATGTGAACCGTTTTTTTTTTCAAACTTGGTAACAAGGTTAAATGCCTTAAGGGCTAGGCCAAGTTCGATCATCACTTTCGGCGGACTTTATTAGCTCACCAGAGCACGTAGTGCTCAAGGTGAGTTATTGTGATCGCCTTTTGTCCGTCGTTCGTCGTCCGTCGTCAACATTTGCTTGTTACTACACTAGAGGCAACATTTTGCATCCAATCTTTATAAAAGTTTATCAGAACATATATCTCGATCAACTCTATAGGCCAAGTTCGAAACTGGGTCATGTCGGGTCAAAAGCTAGGTCACTAGGTCAAATTTAAGGAAAATCTTGTTAACACTCCTGAAGCCGCATTTTTGGCTTGAGCATGTTGAAACTTTGTCAGAATGTTTGTCATAGTGATATCTAGGCCAAGTTCGAATATAGGTCATGTCGGGTCAAAAACTAGGTCACTAGGCCAAATTGAAGGAAAATCTTGTTAACACTCTGGAAGCCACATTTTAAACTTGACCATGTTGAAACTTTGTCGGAAAGTTTGTCTTGATGATATCTAGGCCAAGTTCGAATATGGGTCATGTCCGGTCAAAAAGTAGGTCACTAGGCCAAATTTAAGGAAAATCTTGTTAACACTCCTGAAGCCGCATGTTTGGCTTGAGCATGTTGAAACTTTGTCAGAATGTTTGTCTTAGTGATATCTAGGCCAAGTTCGAAAATAGGTCATGTCGGGTCAAAAACTAGGTCACTAGGTCAAATTTAAGGAAAATCTTGTTAACACTCCTGAAGCCGCATTTTTGGCTTGAGCATGTTGAAACTTTGTCAGAATATTTGTCATAGTGATATCTAGGCCAAGTTCGAATATAGGTCATGTCGGGTCAAAAACTAGGCCACTAGGCCAAATTGAAGGAAAATCTTGTTAACACTCTGGAAGCCGCATTTTAAACTTGACCATGTTGAAACTTTGTCGGAAAGTTTGTCTTGATGATATCTAGGCCAAGTTCGAATATGGGTCATGTCCGGTCAAAAAGTAGGTCACTAGGCCAAATTGAAGAAAAAACTTGTTAACACTCTGGAAGCCACATTTTAAACTTGAGCATGTTGAAACTTTATTAGAAAGTTTGTCTTTTGATATCTAGGCCAAGATCGAATATGGGTCATGTCCAGTCAAAAACTAGGTCACTAGGCCAAATTTAAGGAAAATCTTGATTACACTCTAGAAGCCACATTTCTGGCTTGAGCATGTTGAAACTTTGTCAGAATATTTGTCTAAGTAATATCTAGGCCAAGTTCGAATATGAGTCATGTCGGGTCAAAAACTAGGTCACTAGGCCAAATTTAAGGAAAATCTCGTTAACACTCTTGAAGCCGCATTTTAAACTTGAGTATGTTGAAACTTTATCAGAAAGTTTGTCCTGATGATATCTAGGCCAAGTTTGAATATGGGTCAAGTCATGTCAAAAACTAGGTCACTAGACCAAATTTAAGGGAAATCTTGTTAACACTCTGGAAGCCACATGTTTGGCTTGAGCATGAGAGAGTTATGTCTTAAATAGCCCATTCTCAGGTGAGCGATTCCAGGGCCTCATGGCCCTCTTGTTTAGTGGAGTTATGGCCCCTTATTTAACACAAAATGTCGTTTCATGCTGTTTCCGTGCATAACTGCCACAAATGTGATTTTTTTTTTTTCAAACTTGGTAACAAGGTTAAATGCCTTAAGGGCTAGGCCAAGTTCGATCGTCACTTTCGGCGCACTATATTTGGTGGAGTTATGGCCCCTTATTTAACAAAAAATGTCGTTTCTTGCTGTTTCCGTGCAATAACTGCCACAAATGTGAACTGTTTTCTTTCAAACTTAGTAACAAGGTTAAATGCCTTAAGGGCTAGGCCAAGTTTGATCGTCACTTTCGGCGGACTTTATTTGGTGGAGTTATAGCCCTTTATTTAACAAAAAAAAGTCGTTTCTTGCTGTTTCCGTGCAATAACTGCCACAAATGTGATCCGGTTTTTTTCAAACTTGGTAACAAGGTTAAATGCCTTAAGGGCTAGGCCAAGTTCGATCGTCACTTTCGGCGGACTTTATTTAGTGGAGTTATGACCCCTTATTTAACACAAAATGTCGTTTCATGCTGTTTCCGTGCAATAACTGCCACAAATGTGAATTATTTTTTTTCAAACTTGGTAACAAGGTTAAATGCCTTAAGGGCTAGGCCAAGTTCGATCGTCACTTTCGGCGGACTATATTTGGTGGAGTTATGGCCCCTTATTTACGAAAAAATGTTGTTTCTTGCTGTTTCCATGCAATAACTGCCACAATTGTGAACCGTTTTCTTTCAAACTTAGTAACAAGGTTAAATGCCTTAAGGGCTAGGCCAAGTTTGATCGTCACTTTCGGCGGACTTTATTTGGTGGAGTTATAGCCCTTTATTTAACAAAAAAAAGTCGTTTCTTGCTGTTTCCGTGCAATAACTGCCACAAATGTGAACCGGTTTTTTTGAAACTTGGTAACAAGGTTAAATGCCTTAAGGGCTAAGCCAAGTTTGATCGTCACTTTTGGGGGACTTTATTCGGTGGAGTTATGGCCCCTTATTTAACAAAAAATGTCGTTTCTTGCTGTTTCCGTGCAATAACTGCCACAAATGTGAACCGTTTTTTTTTTTCAAACTTGGTAACAAGGTTAAATGCCTTAAAGGCTAGGCCAAGTTCGATTGTCACTTTCGGTGGAGTTATGGCCCTTTATTTAACAAAAAATGTTGTTTCTTGTTGTTTCTGTGCAATAACTGCCACAAATGTGAACCGTTTTTTTTCAAACTTGGTAACAAGGTTAAATGCCTTAAGGGCTAGGCCTAGTTCGATCGTCACTTTCGGTGGAGTTTTGGTCCCTTAATTAACAAAAAAAGTCGTTTCTTGCTGTTTCCGTGCAATAACTGCCACAAACTTGGTAACAACCTAGGCCAAGTTCGTTTAATTTACCCTGTAATACATGTTCAATAAAAAGACTACTGACATGTTTAAACCTAACCTCAACATTTTCCTACAATATTTCCTGCAAGCGGGGGATATAAATTTCATGAATTTGCTTGTTGTAAATAATTTGTGTGTCCTGATTATTAATCCTTGCCCATATATAGACACTTTCTCAAGCATCTGCAGCAGAAGACTTGAAAACATCGTGACAAAAGAAGAAATTGCTCATGATGAGCAATTTCTTCTTTTGTCACGATGTTTTCAAATATTTTAATGGGGGGAAAAACGTATGCCACAACGTTTTCAATTCTTTTCAGTAATTACTTTTTCTTTTATAAAGACTTTCCATATTTATGCCCAGATGTTTTCAAAGTCGTCAGATTTGTTGTATGTGGGAAAGGGTTAACTGGAATAGGTAAATCTTTTTCAGACAGCTTTGGAATTTTTTTTTTTGGCATCTTACTTTCATTAATATTCTTGCAGGTAAAATGGTGACGAGATCTAAAACAGGATCCCTAACTCCAAAATTGTTCAGTGATTCTGTAATGGGATCTACAAGTATTAAAACAACAGGTTTAAAGTCCAACTCCTCCTCCATGGATGAAGTTTTAGTGATAAACAAAGATGGAGAAATAACCAAAATTACTCGCAGCAAGATATCCGGATCTTCATCTGTTTTCCAACAACAATACTTTAAACTTGGTAAATGTATTGTTACTTAAACTGGATATTACTGGCTTTCCTCTTTTTGTCAGATTTGTCATACTTACATAGATACATGAAAAGGGATGTAATGTCAGTTCATAATACCATAGGGGTGTTAAATACTTTCTTACCCATTCAATTTTAACACCAGACATGAATATGGAGCATATAATAATTGCACTGTCTGTCTTCGGCAAAAACCTTAACATTGGCCATATCTTTTAACAGTCAGAGATGGGGGCTTTCACATTTTGTATAAGAATTCTTTGTGACAAAAAACAAACGTTTGTGCCAACCAGGGGTATTTGTGTTACAAACACAGCTTGTTATAGTGTTTTAATATAATTATAACTGTATATGATATATCTAGAATTTTATCATTGTTAATTATTTTATAGGTATGGATAGTATTTACAAACAGTACGTTAACCAGTACTCCACACAGGTTTTAGCCTTGAACAAACACCAGCACAATGAAGAGAGAGATAAAAAGAGATACTTATCACATAAATTTAGCCTCACCAATTTAAGTGAGTTCAAGTGGAATGGCACAGTCCATGGCAACAAAATCATGACTGTGTCCACCCTTCGTCTGACATTGTCTCAACTTGAGAGTAGCGTTGCATCACCGTATCTCCATCCAAACTGGCAACTTCACAGACAGTCATGGCTGAAAGCCTTACATCAATGTACAAAACCAGAGGATTTCAGTCTCGCCATTTCCATCCTAGAAGCATCTATTAAACCTGTTTTAATGTTGACAGTGTGGCATGAAGCGTTAGGTATGTATTTTCTATAGGTGTCATTCATATCGAGGCATTAACCAGTACCCTGCTGTATGCAACATTAAACAGCAATTAAGAATGATGTCCAGGGACAAATCTAGCTTTATTTTGCTGCCGTTAAACGGCACTTTCCCCTCGGGAAAAAGGTACCGAAATTCCCCTATTTCCCCTAAAATTCCCCTAAACTTTAAACTTTTTTTTTTTTAAATTCATTTTTTTTTTATTCAGAGATAACAACTGTAAACACTATGACACTATAATGCAAACTCACCTTATTAATATCAAGTGTATGAGAATATGTAGAGAAGGGAAAGAAGAGTGGAGTGATTATGAACATGATACAATTGTGGACATCTTCATAAATATGAAGACAAAGAGAATTGACTTGTAAATCCACCATGTCATCAAGTTCATAGTGTACCCATGTCATTTTTCCTGGTCTATATTTGCATTGGACTGAGTATCAAGACTTGTCAGATCAGAACAAACTGTTCGAAGTTTTCATGAAGTTGTGAAAATAAAACACTTTAGAATATCTTCAAAATGTTATACTGTCTTTTTATTCTCGAGATAGTCCGTTTATGTATTTTTCCCCTATTAGGAAAAAAAAATCCCCTTTTTACCAAAAGGGCACTTTCCCCAAAAACCTAGATTAATCCCTGATGTCATTCATGAATTTCAGCTACATTTTCAAATAATGTAGAACATGATCAGCCTGCACATTCTGTACATTTTTCCCTGACAAAATATTAATATTTAGTAATTTAAAGATTAGTCCATTAATAATTTATAATCTGAGGTGATGATACAGGTTGCAGGAATTCATCATTAGCTGGTGCTTATTGATCCATCTTTTCCTGAGTTGAATTGTAACTTTAAAGTTGTTTTTACAGTTTAAATGATCAGGTGTTCATTTCAAAGAAACCCTACAGTTGTGAATTATATGATCAGATTCTTTTAATCATTAATGTTTTTAAAGTTTGCAATTCTAATAGTCTTTAGTTGATTCATGCTACTAAATATTGTCTGCTTGGAAAACATCAGCTCTAAAATATGAAAATCGCATCCTTCTACAGTAATGTCTGAGAATAAATCAATAAATTGCAGGCCATGTTAAGATGAAACGTATAACATCACTAGATAGGGAAGAAATGAAGAAGAAAGAAAAAGAAATGAAAAAATTGGCAGATGAAGATTTAGCTCGACCATTAGTATGGATCAAATACACCTTAGGACTAAAACATCAGGTAATTTGTTAACTCATTTAACAGTTTTACAGCATTACTTTGTACTAGAATAAGCTTGGTGTACTAGGACATTTACAATGAATACTTTTTTAAAAACATCACCTATGAGACAAGTAATGAAGCAATTTAAAGAAGGCTAAAAATCCTATTGATACTCTTGACTATGTTGTCATTGAGTCTCTCAGGTTTGTGTATTAGTCTATTTCAGTTATAAATAGTGAATTCTAGAGGAATGGTTTTGTAACACTGAATTATATATTGTAAAAATGTTTGTACAGGTGTGGAAACAGAGAGGTGAGGAATATCGTGTAAGTGGTGGACATGGGTGGATATGGATCAGTAATACACGGAGAACTGATATTGTGCCACAAGATACTGTAGGTTTGAGAGCAGCAGCTAGAAAATTACAAAATAGAAAGCAGAAGATACTGGGCTCAAGTGAGACAGAAGATGGTATGGATGTATTGATTATTAATCTTATGTTAAAAGTGAATGTTTATGATTGAAATGGGCAGAATTTTATGCTGAATTTGCATGAAGAAGGGATTTCAAGCTAAATCTAGTATCGGTAATGAGGACTATATTCTCTTGTTGCTATTAGGGATCACTTCTCTGTCGTCTCTCTGTCTGTATATCCTTCAGGCTTTAACTTAAGGATCACTTCTCTGCCGTCTCTCTGTCTGTATATCCTTCAGAACATTCTTATGAAATATTGTGTTATAGTACCATATTTATAACAAAAATAATACAGATTATGTATGACATGATTAAGTAGGTAAAGTTGCCTTGGACTTAAAATTAACAGTAAATATTCCACAATTGCACTGAAACATAACAAGAGTATTTATGAGGGTTTCAGAAAGTTGCTATGGTCTATATGTTATATTTATTTATAGACAAAACAGACGTGAAAACAGACATTAAAATTGAAGATAAAGACTCGAAGTCAGACAAACCAGAAAGCATGGATACTTCAGTAAAAACAGAGAGTATGGATACAAGTGTCAATGAGCCAGCAGTGGTAAACAATGAAACAGATATGACAATGTCTGTTAACGAAGAGACGGTCATTACTAGTGATGATAAATCAAAAGAGACATCTGTGTCAGATATAAGTGAAAACATGGATGCAAGTGGTGAGAGTGGCGATGTGGTTAAATCTGAAACAACTGATACAAAAGATATTAAAGAAGAACCAATGGAGATAGACATGAAGGAAGAGCATGTTGAAGTTGACATTGAACATGTTTCGCCTAAAAAAGAAATGAAAATGTTAAGGATTTCTCAGGGAAATATATCGAAAGCTAATTTAAAGGCTTATTCATTATTAACTAAAAAGTGTGATGTAGAACTTATAGATGTTAGTAAGTCGTTGTTAGAGCACTCATACTATCCAAAAGTCACAAAACCATACTCTAGGTTAGATCAGTTATTGGAAAGGCGAACAAAGGTGGAGGAGATGGAGAAAAAACAAAGGGATGGAATAGAACAACAAATTCAGTGGAAATTAAGACTAGAGGCAGCTAAAGAGGAGAAACAAGATGTTACTGAATCTCCAGAAAAGAAAATTATCTCATTACCTGTGTCTGATACACCAGCAGACACGCAAAAAAAGAAACCTAAACCAATTAGATATGTTTGTTACTCTCCTCTATGTGTGCATGGAGATATAGCAAGTGGCCAGTGTTACTCAGTTTATTGTAGATTTGATAAAGACCAGGAGGAGGATGAAGAGGACAGTGACGTGGATGACACCACTGATGTCCAAATGGAAGTAGATGAAGACACTGAAGATAAACCTGATACTGAACAAAAGCAGGAGTCAGATAAAAGTGAACCAGATAAAACAGAAAGTGCCAATAAAAGTTTAACTGATGATGAGGATGTGGATGTAACTGGTGATAAGGAGAACAAAGATCTAACCAAACCTGGCACTTCTTCAGATACACCATCAAATACTGCTAATATTACTAGTGCAAGCAATCCTAAAGTTGTTCATGTGCCTGTCAATAAGGAACTATTAGGAAAATCAGACACAAAACCTAAGCCAGCAAATAGTGCTATAATTAAACCTGTAAGTGTAACATCACCTTCAGGAAAGAAAACTACAACAATATCAATACCTGGTAATCTAGCACAACTTATAGCCCAGAAAACTGGGCAAACATTGACTTATTCACAGGCACAGCAATTTATTAAACAGGCTTTGGAAAAAATGTCTGTGGAAGATCTCCGTGCTAAAAAACCTCCAGTTAGACATTCAAAAAACAAAATGCAGCTAGTGAGACTTTCAAAGGTTGGTGTTAAAAAGAAAGGAGCTAAAAAGACATCTCTGCCTCCAGCCCATAAATTCAAGTGCAACTCTGGTAAAAGTTTGTTCATTCTAGAGAAATGGGAGTGTAGAAAATTAGCAAGAAAAGCTGGTAAGATTGAGGTATCAGGGTTTAAATATGACTGTAAAATGTCCAATGTTAGCTGGCCATACCCCTGTCCTAGACCTATGTTTAAAACAGCGTTTAGATACAGAATTCAAACTATAAAATCGCTAGCAGGTGCTGCACTTCATCTACGCATATTATGGGCATGTATACGATGGGATGACATGTCGACTAAATCTCCTGCTGGAGGCACAAACACGGTCTCCACTGAGACAGAGATTACAACTACAGAACTCTTAAAGAGAAGAGACATTGGCCCATATGGACTGAGATCTGAATTCCTGGTCAGAAAAATTGTGGTACCCCTAGGAGTACCTCAACAACCAAAAGGTAAGATTTGTTGATCACCTAGAAATGTATTGTTAGTTAATACTCTAAGTACCAGGAAAACTACTTTTAGACTTTTCCAAGATAATAATTACGGGAGAAATGAGCAGGAACACTGAATACTAGATCATGTAGGAAAATAAGAATTTGTTAAAAACAATTGAAGACTGAATATCTTATTGATATCTCTGTGGGCATCAATAACACAACCTTTAGTGAAAACTGCTTCTGCAGTCTGAAAGGCAAATTTGATAGATACCCATTTCATTATCATATCCTTAAGTGTCCTTAGAATGTAACTGATTTCTTAAAACAACATCTCAAAATGAACTTTGATCATTAGATAGGAAACCCATTTTCTTAACAAACCTTTGTGAAATCTTTTAAAATAATTCAAACATATGATACAGTTAGTGGAATTGAAATTTTAAGTTAACATGTGCTGCTTGTGTAAGTTTTCATTTGTCTGTAAAATAGTTTACTCGGCAATTGCATTAAGATTAATTGTTTTCCTTTAACAGAGAAGTATACTCCACAAAGAAGTGGTCTAAGAGAGAGAAAGAGGGCAGAATCTCCCAAATTAACAGAACCAAGTGTTAGTGAAAAGTGGGTACCTGAGGAACTTCTCGAGCTTTGGGAAATCAAAATGTTTGGAGAAAAGTAAGTGGTGTAACAGAATGGATGTACATTATGATATGTAGTTAAATAATTAATAATTATAAATTATGATATAAATCTTCTTTAAATAATTCATATGCTTATTTTGAATCCTTTAATTATGAAAACATATAGAAAAGAATTAGAAATCTGAGTATGAATTTTGTGACAGTAGACTGTAGAACATTTCTATGATGGGACAGGAGTTGGGAGATACTAATACTCTTTTCGGTCATTGAAAAAATAAATATTTTTTGTGTGCCTGGATAGTTTCAGATAATTTTAATTATTTGTTTCACATCTAAAATCTAATGGTTGAATAACCTTTGAAACCGTCCCTGGTTAAAAAACAATTGTTGTTTATATTCTTTGTCCTTTGGAAAATGTAGGTACATCTTTTCAGCTCACCTGAGCACCAAGTGCTCAAGGTTGAGTTATTGTGATCACCGTTTGTCCGGCATCCGTTAAATTCTTCTCCTCAGTAACCAGTGGGTCAATTGGGATGGAACTTCACAGAAAGCATCCTCTCATTGACCTCACCAGAATTGCTTCAAATCTTTGGGATCCATGCAGAATTCTGGTGTCCATGGCAACAAAACAAAAAAACCTTAAGTCTTCTTCTCCCAAACTGGTTGGCAGATTTTTAAATAATTTTGTAGAAATGTTCCTTGGATGACCCTCTATCAGATTCCTTCAAGCCATGTTGATTGGTCGAAAACATGGTCACCAGGGGGCAGGGCTATTTTGCCGTATATGGCTATAGTGAAAACTTAAAAAATATTCTCCTCCAAAAGTGTCAGACCGATTTTCAAATAGTTTTGTAGAAATATTCCTTGGGTGACCCTCTATCAGATTCCTTCAAGCCATGTTGATTGGTCGAAAAACATTTCCGCCAGGGGGCGGGCTATTGTGATAATTTTGCCTTATGTGGCTATATATAGTGAAAACTTAAAAAATCTTCTCCTGAAAGTGTCGGGCCGATTTTCAAATAATTTTGTAGAAATGTTCCTTAGTTGACCCACTATCAGATTCCTTAAATCCATGTTGATTGGTCGAAAAACATGGCCGCCACAGGGCGGGACTATTTTGCCTTATATAGCTTTAGTGAAAACTTAAAAAATCTTCTCCTGAAAGTGTTTGGCCGATTTTCAAATAATTTTGTAGAAATATTCCAAGGGTGACTCTCTATCAGATTCCTTCAAGCCATGTTGATTGGTTGAAAACTATGGCCACCAAGGGGCGGGGCTTATATGGCTAAAGTAAAAAAAAAAAAATCAGGTGAGCGATCCAGGGCCATCACGGCCCTCTTGTTTAGATCAGCTGTGAGCCAAAGGCTCAAGGTGAGCTATTCTGATCACTTTCTGTCCGTCGTCTGTCGTTAACTTTTAGCTTTAAACATCATCTTCTCCTTAACCTCAAAACCAATTTCAACCAAACTTCACAGGAATGATCCTTTGGTGGCCTGGCCCTCTTTCAAAATTGTTCAAAGATTTAAATTCCATGTAGAACTCTGGTTGCCACGGCAACAAAATAGGGGAAATTAACGAAAACTTAAAAAATCTTCTTGTCTGAAAGTAGAAGGCCCATGCCTTTGATATTTGGTATGTAGCATATACCAAGATTGTTCAAATTATAGCCCTGGGGTCAAAAATGGCCCCTCCTAAAAATGGTCACTTGTTTTACATAGACTTGTATAGGGAAAAAAATTTAAAAATCGTTTTGTCTAAAAGTGGAAGGCCAAGGCTTTTGATATTTGGTATGTAGCTTCATCTATTTGACCTCTACCAAGATTGTTCAAATTATAGCCCTGGGGTCAAAACGAGATTGTTCAATTTATAGCCCTTGGATAAAAAATTACTCCTCCCCAGGGGTCACTTGTTTTACATGGACTCATATAGGAAAAGATCGTCTCGTCTAAAAGGAGTCGGCCCAGGGCTTTGATATTTGGTATGTAGCCTCATCTATTTAACCTCTACCAATCTTGTTCAAATTATAGCCCTAGGGTAAAAAATGGCCCCACCCATCACTTGTTTTACGAAGACTCGTATAGGGAGAAACTTTAAAAATCTTCTTGTCTGAAGTAGAATGTCCAGGCTTTTGATATTTGGTATATAGCTTCATCTAGTTGACCTCTACCAAGATTGTTTAAATTATAGCCCTGGGGTAAGAAATGGCCCCATCCTGGGTCACTTGATTTACATAATATTATACTTGTATAGGGAAAAACTTTAAAAAATCTTGTCTAAATGTTGATATTTGAAATTTAACTTGATCTAGTGGACCTCTACCAAGATTAGTCAAATTGTAGCCCTGGTGTCAAAAATGGACTAACCCTGGGGATGATCACTTGTTTTACATAGACTCGTTTAGGTAAACACTTTAAAAAATATTCAGGTGATCGATTTAGGGCCATCTTGGCCCTCTTGTTTCAGAAAGCTTGCTATTAATAATGTGTACATGTATTTAACTACAGCTGAATGTATTACATTTAAATATTAAACTCACTTACTTTTGTAGGGTTGAGAAAGAGAGGGCAGCACTGCAGGAGAAGTTGAGTACACAGCAAGCCCAACAAAATGCTAGTCAGATTAAACAACAGATGGAAGAACAGTTAAAGCAACAGAGAGCTGCCATGCAACAGAAAAGGTTACTAGATGGTCAAGGCAAAATTGTTCATGCTGGCATAACAACAACTAATGTTGTAACAGGTAATACTTGGCGGCTATCTGGGATCGCTTTGATAAAACACTTTCTGCTTTGGTGTCCGTTATATGAAGAATTGAGAAATGCTCTTTTCTTACAAGAATGGTTAAATTACATGAAACAAAAACAACTTTAAAATTCTTCTTCTCCCAAACTGGTTGGCAGATTTTTAAATAATTGTGTATAAATGTTCCTTGGATGACATGATATCAGATTCCTTCAAGCCATGTTGATTGGTCGAAAAACATGGCCGCCAGGTGGGCGGGGCTATTTTGCCTTATATGGCTATAGTGAAAACTTAAAAAATCTTCTTCTCCCAAACTGGTTAGCAGATTTTCAAATAATTTTGTAGAAATGCTCCTTGGATGACCCTCTATCAGATTCCTTCAAACATGGCCACCAGGGGGACTGGCCTATTTTGCCTTATATGGCTATAGTGAAAACCTAAAAGATCTTCTCCTCCAAAAGTGTCTGGCAGATTTTCAAATAATTTTGTAGAAATGTTCCTTAAGTGACCCTCTATCAGATTCCTTCAAGCCAATTTGATTTGTCGAAAAACATGGCCGCCAGGGCGGCGGGGCTATTTTGCCTTATATAGCTATAGTAAAAACTTAAAAAATCTTCTTCTCCGAAAGTGTCAGGCCGATTTTCAAATAAATTTGTAGAAATGTTCCTTAAGTGACCCACTTTCAGATTCCTTCAAGCCATGTTGATTGGTCAAAAACATAGCCGCCAGTGGGCAGGGCTATTTTGCATTATATGGCTATAGTGAAAACTTAAAAAATCTTCTCCTCCAAAAGTGTCAGGCCGATTTTCAAATAATTTTGTAGAAATGTTCCTAGGGTGACCCTCTATCAGATTCCTTCAAGCCAAGTTGATTGGTCGGAAACTATGGCCGCCAGGGGGGGCGGGCCTTATATAGCTAAAGTAAAAAAAAAAAAATCAGGTGAGCGATTCCAGGGCCATCATGGCCCTCTTGTTCCTAAATTATTTCAAAGATGTCTGCTGCAGATTTGTGTGGGAAATGGTTAAAGGGATGATCAGATACGTATTTAATGTCATCAACCAGAAAAGAATGTGTTCTCTGTTTTGCAGCTTCCGGGACAGTGTTGAAGAACATCACAAGTATTGCCCCTGGGTCTGTGTTAAAAACAACACAGGGTGGTATGACTACTATTTTGTCTTCAGGAAATATCATCAAGAAAATCACTCAAGGTCAACCCCGTTTAGCCACTCCAGGTAATCATATTGGACAGTTATTTGATTTGACACGAACCGTGTATTTATGCCTCTGTCACATGGCATTATTATTCCAAACAATAATAGTTGCTTCTTGTTTCAAGATGTACAATTGTTGAAAGGGAATACATTTTAAATAAGCATTGAAAGTCTGATTATTAAAGCTAAAAGTGCATCTATTTGAGTCATATATGCTGATTTGAGGTATTATTAGCTCACCTGAGTTCAAAGTGACCGAAGTGAGCTATTGTGATCCCTCACTGTCCAGCATCCATTTGACCTACGTCGTCGTTCGCCAAGACCTAAAAAATCTTCTTGTCCCAATAGTATTTTGCACAAATTTTCCTTGGGTGACTCTCTACCAAGAATGTTCAAATTATTCTGATCCGTTACAAAACATGGCAGCCAGGGTTCAGAGCTTTTTTTCCAAATAAGTGTATAGTGAACTTATAAAATCCACTTGTCCAAAAGTATTGGCCCGATTTGAAAATGATTGGGCACAGATATTCCTTGGATGACACTACTAATATTGTTTGAATATTCTGATCCGTTGAAAAACATGGCCGGGCAGGGCTTGTTTTCCTTATATGTATATATAGTTGATACTTAAAAAATCTTCTTGTACAAAAGCACTGGCCCGATACGTAAATAATTTGGTCCAGATGTTCTTTGGGTGACCCTTGACGAAGATTGTTGAAATTATTCTGATCCTTTGAAAACATTTCCATCAGGGGTGCGTCTTATTTTCCTTGTATATATAGTGAAAACTTTTTAAAACTACTTGTCCAAACATATAGGTCTGATTTTATAATGATTTGGTACAAATGTTCCTTGGGTGAACCTCTACCGAGATTGATGAAATCATTATGATATATTGATAAACATGACCAGGGGGCGTTGTTTGTTTTCCTTGTATGCATACTTGAGTAAGAACATTGAAAGCTATATGATTTCATTGAAATCAGGTGAGCGATTTAGGACCCTCATGGGCCTATTATTATGCAATATGTGCAGTCCTTACTGTTTGCTTATATGTTATGTAGACCTTCATGTATCCTCTGACAAAAAACCCAACTACAAGTGTAGGTCCACTAGTTGTATGCCAAGGTTACTTCAATGTTGCAAAACTGGAAAGACAATAAGACTCAAATTTGGCCGACACAACTTTTATGTAGGGTATGGAAGGATAATTAAGACTTCTTTGCAGGTATCACTACTACTGGAGTAAGACCCATGGTAAAAGTACAAATTCCAGGCTCATCAGGGGCTGTTACTTTGCGACCGGCCTCATCCACCATCACTTTGGCCCCTAAACCAATCACAACTAATGGGGCCACAACTGTATCTGCGAGCCCATCTACCACAACTGCGGCTCAAACTTTAACTGCCATTAAGATACCGAAGGTTATTGGTACCACAGTTCAACAGACCCCGGGCAAAGGTAATTTTGATGAACTATCATTGGTTTTAACTAATAAATGGACAATGTTATTTTTTTTCAGAAGAGATTAAATGCATCTTAAAAATTTGAAATTGTATTGGCTATTATTCAGATATGCCTTTGTATCAAAAGAAATAAACAATTACATCTTATAAACTTTATCAGTCAAGTATTGATATTTTTCTGATTTGAATGTCAAATATTTAGAATAAAAAAATATATGAAGCTGAAGTTTAATGTCTGAAGTGTTTAACCCTTCCCCCCCCATACAACACATTTCAGTAGAAAACTTCAAAAACATCTCAGCAAAAATATGGAAAATTTCTAAAAATGAAAGCTTAAGTATCAGATTGAGTTGTTCATCTATCACTATGATTTTAAAAACCATCTTCCGATGTGTCGACATGCATCTGCATGTAGGAAAGGTTAATGATTCAATGGTAATTTTGATTTATTGTACAATGATTTCTTGTTTCTTTTTAGCCTTGAGGCAAAGTGGAATAACATTTTCAAACATTTATTTTTCAGTGAGTGTAAGACCGCAAGGTACATCTGGATCCAATGTTCAAAATGTACAACTTATACAAGGACCAAATGGACAGTTACAAGTTAAAGGACTCATGCCTGGTGAGTGGCAAACTAACTGTTTAAGCATCAGAAAGCGGGAGAAAATGGCCAATCTCTTGTATTGTTTTCCTCTGTATCTGCTTGTCAGATTCCGATATAATTTAGTAGAAATGTTCCTTGGGTGACCCTCTACAAAACTTCTTTGAGGCATTATGATTGGTTGAAAAACATGCCAGCCAGCTGGCATCAGAAAAGGGGCAAATGAGATTTTCTATTTTAACTTCCATTCTTATGAAAGTTCTTGTTCGATTCCAAGATAAATGTGTAGAAATGTACCTTCAGTAACCTCCTACATAGATTTTCCGAGCAACAATGCTTGGTTAAAAGAAATAGCATACTGGTGGCATCAGAAAAGGGGTAAATTTAGCTTTTAGCTTTAAATAACATCTCCTTATCCACTTGACCAATTTCAGCCAAACTTAATAGGTATGTGGGGGCCCTGTATCAAAATTGTGCAATGATATAAATTCAATCCCATAATTCTATTCTGAATTCGCTTGTCTTGATTCCAAGAGCAAAATGACAATACTTTAGTGACACTACATATTTTGTTCAAACCATATTGATTGGTTGAAATCAGAAAAGGGGTTAAAAAAACCTTTCAGCTTCAAACGACATCTCCTAAAGCGATGGACCAATATCAACCTAACGGAATGCTCCTGTGGTGGTCCTCTTTCAAATTGTTCAAAGATTTAATGCATTATTACAAATGTCCTTTACTGATAAGCTGTTTCATTTGCAGTTCATTCCAACTCTTGATTACATTTTCACCTTTATTAGCAGTAGCATTTGCTACTATACTATTACTCAGGTGATTGATTTATTGCAAATATGGCTCTCTTGTTCTGAAAAAGGAAGTATAAATTGACATTGAGAAATAATGAATTGCATACATTTCTGTAATACAGGTCAGCAGATTATCCGATTGCCTGATGGTCGTTTACAGTTAATAACCATACCACAACAACAACAGAACACAGCCCAAGTAGTGTCTGCCGCGTCTGGTAGTAGTCCTGCAGTAAGGGTTGTACAGGCACAGTCGGCACAGACACAAGTCCGTCCACAAACCATTGTTGTTAACACGTCTACTGGCACAGTTACGACTACTCAGAGTGCACCAAGTAGTGGTACACCTGCCAAAATAGTTGTGGCCCCCCAGGCTGGAGTGATGTCAAGTGGTGCAGTGTTAGTTAGCACTCCACCTTCATCAGGGACAGTCACTGTCAAGACAAGTTCAGGTCAAAGTATTACTAAACTTGTCTCCCCTGTCAAACCCCAAGGGCAGGTGATACAAAAAGTGGGTGGTGGTACACCTATAGTGGCAGTAGCTAATACAGTAACCGGGCCGAGAATTATCCGTCAGTTAACCCCGCAGATTGTTGTACAAGGTCAGACCCAACAGAACCTGCAAACAAAAACACATCAGTTACAACAACAACAGCAAGTTTTGGCCCAACAACAAGCACAGATACAACAAATTCAAGCCCAGTTACAGCAAACACAGCAGATGAAACTGCCCTCAGGTCAGATAATACAGGTGCCCTCACAGCTTGTACAAAGCATAGCCTCAACTGGATCAGGAAGTGGGCCACAGACAATAACTGTTACACCACAACAATTGGCAGCTTTGCAGCAACAACAACAGTTAAAAGTTGTATCAGCATCACCTGCAGTTTCAGGAGATCCTTCAAAACAGTCAAACCCAGCCAGCAAATCCTTCCAAGACCAGTTTGTCAAACAGATCCACGGCCAGCAAACAGTTGGTGAGGCAGCTAAAGTAACAGCCCAGTCAGCAACACCTGCAAAAGCAAATACAACATCACCTCCTGCGCTGATTGTTACCTCCCCTGTATCAAAAACAGCACAACAGAAATATGCTGTTACTCCACAAGTTGTACAGGAAGGTATTGTCATTATTTTATTGCCTGATTTATTGTTACATTTAAACTCTGCACCTTATTATATATATATAAAATATTGTCTGCTATCTTGATCCAAAATATTTGCATAGGGCATCAACAGGTGGCAAAATCCAACATCAGCGTGAAAAGAATTCAAGCCACAGCTGTTATTTACTTAGAAACAAATGTTGCAGCTCGTAATTTGCAGGATAGTTTTCTCCTATATTTGATGTATGATCTGTACATTTGCCTTTACATAAGATTGTCTCTTTATATATGCTCTATCTAGGCTTTTAGATGCGTACACAGTATGCTAATATTTATTAAACTAACAATTTCTGTACAGATTTTACTTTTTCCAAATCAAACTCATCAAATCATAGGTTTTCAATACACATATGTACATCTTTTCAGTTGTAAGACAAGCCTTGTTACAGAATCAAACCCCTGAGATTCAAGCAAAACTTTTGGCCATGCAGAAACATATGGTTTCACAGAAACATGATGGAGTAAAGACTATGGCTTCAACCTCCGCTCCCTCAACCCCTCAAGCCATAATTTCTACAGAATCCAAACTATCAGATAGTGCGGAGGCCAGATTGGTCAAACCTAGACCACCACTTATCTTCTCTGCTGAACAGAAAGATGAGCATGCTAGGTAAGTTTAACTATACACAATTTATCAGCGTTGGGGTATTTGAATGTTTATCTGACATATTTTAATGTGTCAAAATTGCTCTGTATATAAGTAAATAATAATATAATTTACATTTGGACAGCTATGATAATAACAGTACAAGTGTAAGAAAAAATAATTATTTATACATCTTTATAAGAGATAAAGCCATATTTCTTTGGTTTTCAATTATTAATGTGAATTTACATATATGCAAAAGATTCTGTTTTGAGATATATTATGATTTGTCCTATTTTCTTAACTTTTTTCCATATATAGCCATTTTCTGATGCCTCATAGTGAGCAATTTCTCCTTTTGGACCAATGTTTTCAACTATTCAATAATTATACTTTTATTTATTGAGTTTTTTTTCTACATTTTCTCCAAGATGTTTTCAATTTTGTCTGCTGCACTTTCGATAAAATAGGGAAAGGGATAAGATACATATGTAAATTTCCAGAATGGGTGTTTGTAGTCAAATAATGAAGGGACTACTGGATAAGATAGAAAGGGAAGAGAAAAAAGAACAGAAGTTACAGAAAAGGCATGAGTCAGCAGAGGAGAAGCAGAAGCGACTACATGCCAGTAAAATACAACAAGTCCTCTACAAACACAAGGAGGCATTGAAGAAAGAAATACAGAGAAAGAGAGCTCTAAATGAGAGAAATATGCAAATTGAGATACAGGTAATATTTGTATTTTTTTATTTCCATCTATTAAAGTCTTAAGATTTAATTAGAGATTTTACAATTTTTTCTTTTCCTTAAACCTTTTAGTGTGTATCAAATGTATGCTTTTATTATTCTAGAATGACAATTTTTTTGCTTTTGTGTAAATGCATTGTCCAGTATGTATGGCCGGTGTCAACACCTTTTAAAAAAATCATTTCCTAATCAACTGGGTCAATTTATATTATAATAAAAAAGTTGTTCACGCGATATTGATTGGATAAATAATATGACTGGCCTCAGAAAGGGGACAAAGCTTTTAATTTCTTCTTTGAACCATTTTTTTTTATTTGAAGATTATATGAAGAATGGTCACCTTCAAAAAGTGTTCAAACTATATTGATTGGTTAAAACATGGTCCACAGACTAACATGTTCCTTGAAATATCGTATACTATGATCATCAAGCCTTTTTGGATTGGGTCAAAACATGATAGCAATTTGATGGTTTCAGTTACTGTGAGTGAGCATTACAGGTTCACAGGACCCTCTGATTTATTCTGGCATGATTTCCTTTGGACTTGTTAGACTTAAATTGAAGACTTTTAAGACATTGAATAGGGCATTACAGATTTATCATCCCATAAAATTTGACATTTTATAAAAAACAAATAATTTTAGGCCGAAATAGCAGAACATGTTAAGAAGCATCAGTCTAGCAGTAAGCGAAAGACACCAGCCGTAGCTAAACCAGTCATACCAGCGATGACGTTACAAATGAAGAAGGATGAAAATATAAAACCACAAATACTGCCACCAATGCCTCCTAGTAGTGCACAGGTATATTTTTAAATTAACCAACTTTTGTGAGAACTTTGTAAATAGCTATTTTTCATAGGAACACTTGTTTGAAACTGCTTAACTGTATAAGTGTTGTTCTATTTGTTCAATTAATTGCTTATTTGCAGCAAATTATTTTTTGCTTGCTTGTGCACAAAGTGATCTGTCTGTAGTCCGTCTGCCATGAATTATCAACAATCGCCTTGTTAACACTCTAGAGGCCTGTCTGTAGTCTGTCCGTCATGCATTATCAACAATATCCTTGTTAACACTCTACAAGCCTGTCTGTAGTCCATCCGTCATGAATTATCAACAATCACCTTGTTAACACTCTACAGGCCTGTCTGTAGTTCATCCGCCATGAATTATCAACAATCACCTTGTTAACACTCTAGAGGCCTGTCTGTAGTCCATCCGTCATGAATTATCAACAATCACCTTGTTAACACTCTAGAGGCCTGTCTGTAGTCCATCCGTCATGCATTATCAACAATATCCTTGTTAACACGCTACAGGCCTGTCTGTAGTCCGTCTGCAATGCATTATCAACAATCACCTTGTTAACACTCTACAGGCAACATCTTACTCCGTCTGCCATGCATTATCAACAATAGCCTTGTTAACACTATACAGGCAACATCTTGTATTCAATCTTCATGAAAGTTTATTGGAACACACATCTCTATCAAATCTTGGTTAAATTTGAATGTGGATCATGTGAGGTTAAACACTAGGTCACAAGGTCAAATTGAAGGAAAATCTTGTTAACACTCTGGAGGTCTCATTTTTAGCCTCGTCTATTTTTAGCTCACCTATGCACGAAGTGCAAGATGAGCTATTGTGATTACATTTTGTCCGGCGTCGTCAAAATTTGAGCTTGTTAACACTCTACGGGCTACATTTTGCATCCAATCTTCATGAAAGTTTATTAGAACGTTCATCTCCATAAAATCTTGGACAAGTTTGAAACTAGGCCATATGAGGTTAAAAACTAGGTCACTAGGTCGAATTGAAGGGAAATCTTGTTAACACTCTGGAGGCCACATTTTCAACTTGAGCATGTTGAAACTTTATCAGAATGTTTGTCTTGATGATATGTAGGTCCAGTTCGAACATGGGTCACGTCGGGTCAAAAAGTAGGTCACTAGGTCAAATTGAAGGAAAATCTCGTTAACACTCCAGAGGCCGCAATTTTTGTTTCAGCAGTTTGAAATTTTGTTAAAATGTTTGTCTTAAAAATATCTAGGTCAAGTTCGAATATGGGTCATGCCGGGTCAAAAACTAGGTCACTAGGTCAAATTGAAGGAAAATCTTGTTAACACTTTTGATGCCGCATTTTTTGCTTCAGCAGCTTGAAATTTTGTCAGAATGTTTGTCTTAAAAATATCTAGGTCAAGTTCGAATATGGTTATGCCGGGTCAAAAACTAGGTCACTAGGTCAAATTGAAGGAAAATCTTGTTAACACGTTGGATGCCACATTTTTTGCTTCAGCAGCTTGAAATTTGGTCAAAAACTAGGTCACTAGGTCAAATTAAAGGAAAATCTTGTTAACACTTTTGATGCCGCATTTTTTGCTTCAGCAGCTTGAAGTTTTGTCAGAATGTTTGTCTTAAAAATATCTAGGTCAAGTTCGAATATGGTTATGCCGGACAAAAACTAGGTCACTAGGTCAAATTGAAGGAAAATCTTGTTAACACTTTGGATGCCACATTTTTTGCTTCAGCAGCTTGTAATTTGGTCAGAATGTTTGTCTAAATGATATCTAGGCCAAGTTCGGATATGGGTCATGCCGGGTTAAAAACTAGGTCACTAGGCCAAATTGAAGGGTAATCTTGTTAACACTCTGGATACTGCATGTTTAGCTCTACTGGCCAAAGGCCAGAAGGGCTTATGTCGTGGCGATTTGTCCGTCGTGCGTCCGTCCGTCCGTCCGTAAACAATTTCTTGTTAACACGATACAGTCTTCACTTTTGATTGTATCTCAATTAAACTTATACAGTAGTTAGATATCCATGAGAGCTCGGTTCCTTACGATAACCAGCCAGATCCGCCCATGCATCACTGGATTATGGCCCTTGAAATGGTCAAAATTGCTATAAAAGAGCTTGTTAACACGATACAGTCTTCACTTTTGATTGTATCTCAAATAAACTTATACAGTAGTTAAATATCCATGAGAGCTCGGTTCCTTTCGAAAACCAGCCAGATCCGCCCATGCATGACTGGATTATGGCCCTTGAAATGGTCAAAATTGCTATAAAAGAGCTTGTTAACACGATACAGTCTTCACTTTTGATTGTATCTCAACCAAACTTATACAGTAGTTAGATATCCATGAGAGCTTGGTTCGTTTCGAAAACCAGCCAGATCCGCTCATGCATGACTGGATTATGGCCCTTGAAATGGTAAAAATTGCTATAAAAGAGCTTGTTAACATGATACAGTCTTCACTTTTGATTGTATCTCAATTAAACTTATACAGTAGTTAGATATCCATGAGAGCTCGGTTCCTTACGATAACCAGCCAGATCCGCCCATGCATCACTGGATTATGGCCCTTGAAATGGTCAAAATTGCTATAAAAGAGCTTGTTAACACGATACAGTCTTCACTTTTGATTGTATCTCTAATAAACTTATACAGTAGTTAAATATCCATGAGAGCTCGGTTCCTTTCGAAAACCAGCCAGATCCGCCCATGCATGACTGGATTATGGCCCTTGAAATGGTCAAAATTGCTATAAAAGAGCTTGTTAACACGATACAGTCTTCACTTTTGATTGTATCTCAACCAAACTTATACAGTAGTTAGATATCCATGAGAGCTTGGTTCGTTTCGAAAACCAGCCAGATCCGCTCATGCATGACTGGATTATGGCCCTTGAAATGGTAAAAATTGCTATAAAAGAGCTTGTTAACACGATACAGTCTTCACTTTTGATTGTATCTCAACCAAACTTATACAGTAGTTAGATATCCATGAGAGCTCGGTTCCTTCCGTAAAACCAGCCAGACTGGATTATGGCCCTTGAAATTGTTCAAATTGCTATAATTGAGCATGTGAACACAATAGAGGCTCTATTTACTATCTGATCTTCACCAAACTTAGATAGTAGTTAAATATTGATGAGAGCTTGGTTCCTTTTGAAAACCAGCCAGATCCGGCAAGACTGGATTATGGCCCATGAAATTGTAAAAATTGCTATAATACAGCTTGTGAACACAAAAGAGCCTCCATTTACTATCCGATCTTCATCATACATACATGCTCTGGATTGAAAATGAGCAAAGAACCATACCAGTAGAGCATAGGCCCTCATGGGCCTCTTGTTAATTTCAGCATGATAAAACTATCAGAATGTTTTTCTTGATGATATGTAAGCCAAGTACGAATATGGGTCATGCTGGGTCAAAAACTAGGTCACTAGATCAAATTGAAGGAAAATCTTGTGAACACTTTGGATGCCACATTTTTTGCTTCAGCAGCTTGGAATTTGGTCAGAATGTTTGTCTGAATTATATCTAGGTCAAGTTCGAATATGGGTCATATTGGATCAGAAACTAGGTCAATAAAGGAAAATATTGTTCAAACTCCGGAGGCCGCATTTTTACTTTGAGCAAGTTGAAACTTGTCAGAATGTTGTCTTGATGATATCTAGTCCATGTTGGAATATGGGTCATATCAGGTAAAAAAATATAGATCACTAGGCCAAATGAAGGAAAATATTGTTAACACTGTGGAGGTTGCATTCAGAATAACTGTCTTGATGTGTTTTGCATTGCAGTACATTGTATAATTAAGGTGAGCGATCCAGGGCCATCATGGCCCTCTTGTTCAAAGAAAAAGTCTATTGTGGTGAGTGATGCAGGGCCGTCATGGCCCTCTTGTTTATTAGATCATTCATGTTGTTATTGCAAATATATACTCGAATCGTTTTGGGTATTATAGGTGGCTGAGGCAGCAAAAGCAAGCAAGAAGAAACAAAAGTTGATCTCAACTGGGGGTGCAATAAAAGGTCTAAATCCAAAAAGAAAACTTTACTGTGTTTGTAAAACACCATATGACGACTCCAGGTGAGTTTGTTCAAAAGATGTTCTCATGACTGAGGCATTATCTTTATTTTATGAGGCTTGCTTAGTTTGTGAATGTAAGAACTAGTTATTCGCCATATGAAATGCTTTATCGGTCCATTATTAATTTGAATCTGAAATAAAAGAAAATAATGGGTGAATTGGAAACATAAAAACTGCTTTATCAAATTATGTTATTCATACTAGTTCACTAGAACATATTTGGACATGAATGTAAGATGAAAATAGCACTAGTCTTAGATTGGAATTCACCATTTCCCACATACAACAAACCTAAAGCAGATGACTTTGAAAACATACTTGAGAAAAATTGAAAACTCCCTTTAAATAAAAGTAAAATCATTGAATAGAGTTGAAAACATGGTGACAAAAGGAGAAATTGCTTGTTTTGAAAAAAGTTTTCTTCTGAAGAGGCGTCATTCCCTATATGAGGGAAAGGTTTTTATACGTGAAAAAAACGGATTGTATTATAGTTTTACCTGCGGCGTACAGTTGGGCGGGCTACGTCCAGTATGTTGTCGGCTAAATAACTTGAGAAGCCTTTGTCCCATCATCACCAAATTACTGGCATAATATCTTGGACAAGTTTGATAACTAGCCATATCTCTTTAGTCAATCAAGACTTATCGTCCTTTAATTATAGAAATTACCTAAAATTGGTCTTGTCAGCTGAATAACTTTAGAAGCCTTTGTCCCATCATCACCAAATTTGGTCAGAATGTGTACTGGCATAATATCTTGGACAAGTTTGATAACTAGCCATATCGCTTTAGTCAATCAAAACTTATCGTCCTTTAATTATAGAAATTACCTAAAATTGGTCTTGTCAGCTGAATAACTTTAGAAGCCTTTGTCCAATCATCACCAAATTTATTCAGAATGTGTATTGGCATAATATCTTGGACAAGTTCGATAACTAGCCATATCGCTTTTGTCATTCAAGAGTTATCACCCTTTAATTATAGAAAGTACCTAAAATTGGTCTTGTCAGCTAAATAACTTTAGAAGCCTTTGTCCCATCATCACCAAATTTGGTCAGAATGTGTTTTGGCAGAATATCTTCATCAGGTTCGATAACTAACCACGTTATCTTAGTCACTCCTATATCAACAGTGTTCGCTCTCTATATTTGCCTGACGTACAACCAATTATCACTATACTTGGTCTCAAAAAAATAGGATGCGCGTATTTTGTGACATATGGCGCTCTTGTTTGTTTAAGCTTTTATAATCTGCTCTATAATTTATTACAGACACTTTATATTAGTTGTTCAGCTTCAGCATTTAAGTTATAAAAGATGATTCATTTATTATTCATTGCATGCCTATTTTCCGATTTGTAGGTTCTATATTGGGTGTGATCTGTGCTCAAACTGGTATCATGGCGAGTGTGTTGGTATTACTGAGAACAAGTCTAAACATGTGGACTCATTTGTGTGTGATGACTGTAAGAAACAGCAAGAAGTGGCCACTGAAGAACTTTATTGTATGTGCAAAACTCCCTATGATGAATCAAGGTAAAATAAAAATAAAAAATCATGTAAACATAATGATTAAAACCTGGATTATTTGTTTGGAGTTTGTTGGCAGCAGGTGTCAATTATTTTTTGTTAGCTTGGCAGAAAAGTCAACCTAGACCTCATGATGTGTAACGTGAAAGAATTGGTTGATTGGAAGGATAGAATTCAAATAATTGCCTCAAGATGTGAGCCGTTTCAGGAGAAAACCAACATAATGTATCGACCTAGTTAGCCTGCACAGCCTAATACGGGCTGACACATACCCTCTCAAGGGGATAGAGGTATAGAGTAATGATTCCTGAAACAGAAAATCCTCAGGAGGCGAAGTGTGGCCTGTGCGGCATGCTTAGGCCGATCCGGGTCGATACTTTTCGCAGAGTCCACAATGTTGTTTGTTTTGTGCAATGGCTCATGTGTTTGATGAAAAGACCAGGGTGATGAGATCAATGTCACTATTTCTTATTAAGATTTATATGTAATTTTTGTCCACTCTTATCATTTTTCTCTGCATAGATTGAAATTTAGATAATTCAGCAGAAGTGTCAATATCACCTCGCTATGTGTTGGTAGAAAATTTAGTTTGTCCAAGATCACTTTTTCTAGTTTTTGTTGTATAATTTGCATTTCTATCATTGGAATTTCAAATAATTTGGCAAAACTTTTGATATTTTGCGTTTGTAGCATTGCCATGTCTTGTTTAACAGCTACAGGGGGTATTTTACAGACCTCTACTAATAGACGCTTTCTGACACCTGCAGCAGACGGCTTTTGAAAACAGTAACCATTTCTCCTTGAACCACAATGTTTTCAACTATATTCAATAATTATACTTTCATTTCAATGAACTTTCTATATTTTTGCCTAGATGTTTTTAAAGTTGTTTGCTGCATGTGGGAAACAGTTCATAATCAGGAGGACTGTAGCAAAATCTGATGCTCGATTCATGTATTTACAAGTGAAATAAAATGAGTTATACAGAAAAAAGTCACTGTAAATGTTCTTTTGCAAGCATTAGCCAAAGAATGTAGCTGTAAATGCTGTGAATCATTAATTTAAGTGTGCTTTGAGCAACTTTAAGTTCAGTGGAAAGAAGACATGTAAGATGAGCAATTTATCTTTTTCTCACACTTTTTTCAATTCTTTTATTTGTTTTTATGTTCCTTAGATCTTTTCAAAGCATATTTCTCTTGAGTGAAATTGTATTTTATTCAGGTTTTATGTTGGTTGTGATCGCTGTCAGGATTGGTTCCATTGTGAATGTGTGGGTATCACACAGACAGAAGCTGATGAACTGGACTCGTATATCTGTCCAAATTGTCAACGTAAGGACCAGGAAGATCCCGCCAATCTGAAAGAACTGACGGATAGAGACTATGATTTACTCTTTAAGCTGGTGAGAAGTCTACAGGTATGTTTTTGTGAAGATAATCTTTTGTTGGTCAAATCACTAAATATCCATCCAGGCTTTCAGTTAAATGAGTTTAATTGATTGACACTATCATATTGTGACATTGACCTTCACATGTGTATGACTTTGATTAGGTTTTGTGTTTAACTCTTTCCTTCTTACAGACTATTTTGCCTTTTAAAAAACATTGCGACAATTTCCAGATTATTCCATATTTTTGCCTAGATATTTTCAAAGTGGTCTGCTACAGCTTTGTTCTATGTGGGAAAGTCTATAATAAAAAGATAAATAGATGCTGCAAATTCTGTTATTGCTTGTTTTGAGCAATATCGCCTTTTCCACAATTTTTAAAAAGGTGCTTGCTAGAGGGGAGGATTGATTGATTGATTTAACGCCGTTTTTAACAATTTCTCAAGTTATATTACGGCGGCAAGTTCACCTACTCATGCATTTCCTGGTTTTCTCACACCAGTACTCTACACAACAATCTTCCCAAGCAACTGGCTGCTTTTCCACATAGACTTAGCCCATTGGTGGAAGACGAATGTCGCATTTACTTTTGTAAATCGTCAGAAAGAAAGTTGGCCGAGCCGGGATTCGAACTCACAACCCCTGGATTGACAGCCCACGTCGCTTCCAACTGAGCTACCGGGGCTCGGCTAGAGGGGAGTGACGACAAGTAATTTTAGGGCACAACCTATAAAATATTAATTATATTTTGGAAATTTATTTAGTATTGTTATAAAATATAAAGACTCCTACCCTACAAATACAATAATTCATTCTTCCTCCTCCCCATTTTTAGCTCGTCTGATTTTTTGAAAAAAAAAGACGAGCTATTGTCGTCACTTGATCGTCGTCGTTGGCGGCGTTGGTTAAGTTTTGCGTTTAGGTCACGTACATGGAAACTATCAAACATGATACTTTGCAACTTGGAAAACTTGTTCATCTAATACCCTTCTTCACATTGTATGCTAAAGATACTGAGTTTGACCTTCTTTTTGGGGTAAAAACATGATTTTGGTGGTTTTTGGTTGACTTTGAGATTTGGTCATAGCTCCCTCATTTTTTGTTAGCTTGATTTCAAATTGTGCACACATATTTTATAAATTATGTACTTCAACATTTCAAATGGGATTTTGGGTCAAACATTTGGATTTTTTGCTTTATCATTTCTTGTATTTTTTAACTTTGCGTTTAGCTCAACGTTAAAGTTTATTTTTTTGTTTTCTTTTTCTCAATAAGTAGTGGTACTAGGGCTTTCATATTTGAAATATAGTTACATCTAATACCCTTCTGCACATTGTATGCTGAATATGCTGAGTGTGACCTTTTTTGGGGGGTAAAACACTTGATTTTTGAGAATTGGACATAGCTTCTTTATATTTTGTTGGAATAATTTCAAATTTCATAATAAAGTACTTTAACATATCAAACAGGTTTCAGGGAAAAACTTTTGTATTTATTTTTTTTTAATTTTTTGTATTTTTTAACTTTGCGTTTAGCTCAAATATATATTTTTGTCTAATTTTGCGTTTAGCTCAATTTTTTTTTTTTTAATTTCTTGTATTTTTGAATTTTGCGCTTGTATTTTTTTTTTTTAATTTCTTGTATTTTTTATTATTGCGTTAAACTCGTTTTTTTGTTTTTGTTTTTTAATTACTTGTATTTTTGAACTTTTTATATATAAAAAAAAAAATTCCCAATATCTTGTATTTTTGAACTTTGTGTTTAGCTCAAAGTTAAAGTTTTGTTATTTTACTTTTTGTCTTTTACTCTTGCATGGATAGTCAAAGCATGGGACAGCGAGACATTTAATTATGCGTAATTCTTGTTTGTTACATTGATTTCAATTTTTTCCTAAACAATGAAAACATAATGTCCTTCAACATATTATTATGAATATCTTAAATCAGAGCTACTAAAAATAGGAAAATAGTAATATATTCAATATCTTTAGTTAAAGTTGCCTTAATGTACCAATATCATTTGCCTGTCCATTGCATACACAAGACTCGGCTCATGATCTTGACTGATTGTGACAGCTATCCAACGTGAAGATCTTCCTTATCATGTATATGAACTTGTATTTATTTTCACATAGTTAATCTTGTTTCAATACTTGAAAAATAGCAGTTGTGTGCGGTCATTATATAATATGTAAATATTCTTTCCGAATTTGAATATTTTTTATATAAAATAAATAAACAGTAAAAGGATAATATTAGACGAGCGTCAGGCACCCGCAGGCGGTGCTCTTGTTTACTGAAACAGTCATTAGTCTAATTTGGAGCCTGCTTTTATCAACCATGTCCACCAGGACAACCGATGAGTTTTCATGGTATGAAGAATAACTGTAATCCACAAAGTATTCTTGATTCATATTAAACGTGACAATAGATTAAAAAATTACATTATTTTATTTCAGTCACACAAAATGGCATGGCCGTTCCTGGAGGCTGTCGATCCAAATGAGGTTCCAGATTATTATGTCATCATTAAAGACCCTATGGGTAAGTTTTGTGTTTTCAAAAGTTCACAGACCTGCCAATATTTCAAGCATAGCAATAATGTTAGTCAACAGTACACTGCACTCAAGGGATATTAATTAAATATGTTTATATCCCCTGTTTCAATGTGACATAAATATTCATAAGAAGTGACAACATGCATGATGGTTAATAACTACCAGTGATTTACTAATTAGTTCTTATTGCTCCAACCTGTCTTTTTCAAAGTTTTATATTATCAAATAAAATAGGTCCTATTATGAATAATAACATTACATTGGTAATGGGTTAAACGCTTCCTGGTAGCGATGACTCCTAGGTGGATGATAAAAACACTTTTTCGTCTCACTGAGACAATTCTTTTCAGTGTCAAATAAGGATTTTGGAATGTGAAATACGCCCCTTATCTAGAGGTCAGGTCTCCGGAAGACCGAAAATTCGCCGGTCTGGACCGGTTTTTAAATTGCTGGACCAATTTCAATCCTAAAACTTGTAAAAAAATCGGTCCAGATATTTCCATAAATCTCACTTATACCAACGCTATATGTCACTTTGTAAACGGATACCAATAAAATCCTAGTCAGGACACAGGCTTTCACTTTCCGTGATTAAAACAAGATAAGCTGTCCAAAAATCGCTCCAGTAGGATGTGACAATCGTGTTATGTAATTATTCCCTGTGGTTTGATTTTTATAAGTTGACCAGTCTAATAATTTTTTAATCGGTCCAACTCCGGTCTGAACGGCTAATTGGCATTTGTTTTTTGGACCGTTTGTAATTTAATTTTCGATAATTGCCGATGATAAATAGAATTCGACATTTTATTTCTCAAGCGTTCCAACGTGTATATATGCAGAAGTTTTAAATTAATTTCATTTCATTTGTCTATCGATACATTGGTGAAATAACAGGCTTGGCAACCTGAATCATGTTGACAAAAAGGACAGGTTCAAACCGGTTCATAATTACTAAATGGGTAAATGTACTTACCTAAACAATGGATTTCTCTAAAAATGTCAGAAATATTTCAGTCATGGTAAGTAATTCCAAAACAACAAAGACATTTTTTGTAGTAAAATGATTTTTTTTATGAAGACCAAACAATGTTTACCTACAGCAGGGACGTAGATTATGTGCGCCACCAATCATTTTCTAGTATTTACTATATTTTTTTTTTTTTTAAAGAGTTCCAATATAAAAAAAAATTTAATTTCACTGGACTGATTGAGATTTCAAAATTTCCAGATCCCTGCTAGAGCTCTTGTATCATATACTGTTAGGTAGGATGACTCTTTGGGAGAATCACCCATGTGTTTCTTTGAAAACTCGTTGTTAAAACTTTTAATATTTTAATTTTTTTCGTTTTTCATTTCAGATCTGGCTCAGGTGGAGTCTAACCTTGACCTTCATGATTACAGGAAATTAGCAGACTTTATAAAAGATGTCACCAAGATCTTCAACAACTGTCGTCTCTATAACCCTCCAGATACACCATTTTTCCAATGTGCAGAGGTTCTAGAGACATTCTTTGTGCAACGACTGAAAGCCCTAAAAGACAAATTTTTACACTCAATTTGATTTTGGAATTGAGCATCTTTTTACCCTCTTATACCATAAAGTTTTAGACAGAGTGTGCAAGATTGTGCGACATTGAGATATTAAATCTGTTTAATAAACAATTTCATCTTTTTGAATTATTTATTCTGTATTAAGTCAGTTTAGGTTTAATAACATAAATACCTTCACTTAAAAGTTCAATGAAATTCACGAAAATGGTGTAACTGCATATCTGATTGCTGAAGTGATTATTAGGATTGCTTATGCTCTTTTTCTTGCTTGTAAGATATTTTGCTTGTAGACATTGGTTTGTGTGACTCGTATAATGTACAAACAGATTGGTTTTACTTGACAATATTGACCTGATCGGGACGTTTTTCAATATGTATTTTATCACGTATCTTCACAAAATTTGTGCCATTTATATCAGTGTGTGTATTTTCATATAAACAAATGAAAAATCAAATGATGAAAGTTAATTTACATCGTAAGAATATATATTTTTATTCAAAGGTCTCGACCAGGTCAAAATGGTTGAGTATTAGCTATGCTTACATGCATCGACTGAAGGCACAAAACTTGATGGATGTGTGTTTCAATGTGTTAACTATAGAAGCATGAAAGATTTTGATTATAACATAAAGAAATTGTACAGATTCAACTGTAGAATATGTAATTACCAAGTATACGTTTTACTGTTTATATCAAACTATTTGTAATGCCTCCATTTCATGATACTGGTGTGTATTTATATGTTTTTCTGATAAATTTGCATCAAGCTTGAAAACTGAAAAAATACTGGAATTTTGATATTCTTGCGAAGCCTTTAACCCCTTCCCACTTATAACAACTCTGCAGCAACCAGCTTTGAAAATAACTAGGACAAATATGAAACATCTCTGTACATAGTATAATCATTGAAAAGAGTTGAAAAACATTGTGGTACAAGGAGAAATCGTTCATTATGAGCACTTTCTCCTTTTGCCACATTTACGAATGCAAAGAAGTCAGAAAGAGTATTGTTGACCAAGATTATACTTGATTTAAGTCTTTATTGTTTGCAAATATCATGATTAGTTGCTTATAGCAGGATATAGGAATACATGTACATGGTAGATGGCATTTGTCAATTTCTTGGACTGCTATTTAGTCAGTCATAATTAATGAAATATTGTTAGGTCTGTTAACCCTTTCACACACTTGCAGACACATTCTGATACCTTGTGCTGCAGCTGTCTTTTGAAAACATTGCGCTTAACCCTTTCCCTCATATAGGCGCTTTCTGACGCCTCTGCAGCAGACAGCTTTTTGAAAACATAGTGACAAAAGGAGAAATTGCACAAAACGTGCAATTTCTCCTTTTGTCACAATTTTTGTAAAAAATTGAAAATCTCTTATAAACTAAAGTATAACTATTGGATAGGGTTGAAAACATTGTGATAAAAAGGAGAAATTTTTCCTTTTGCCACAATGTTTTCAAGTCGTTTGCAAGCTTGAGAAGGTTAAATATACCAGATTCTCAACAATAATGGAGCTACAACTTTCAGTTTATCAATCATGTTGAAAGATACAAAGAGTAATATATTGATCAAACAGTATCGACTAAGACCTTCAGTGCTTATAAAAAGAATTTTGAAACCAATACAATGTGACAGCAATTCTATGTAAAAGCATGAAAACTTGGTACACTTATGTCTTGATTTTTGTATGAGATGCATATGGCAAAAAAGTCATTTTTTATGTGATTTTCTCATACAATGATACAGAGAGTAATTTAATCATTTTCTTCAATATTAATAGTTGGTATTATTATGTTTGCTGATTTGATCTTTTTCCACTTACAACAAATCTGCAGCAGATGACTTTTAAAACATTTAGTTAAATACATTGAAAATCTCTAAATAGAATTGTTACAATGAAGGATAACTTGCTCATTGCATGTAATATCTCTTTTTGTTACTATGTTTTCAAAAGTTTTCTGCTGCAGAGGCGTCAAAATGCATCTGTATGAGGAAAGGAGTTAGAAGAAATTGTAAATAAATTGAAGAAAAAGAAGAAATTGAAAATCAATTGAAGAAAAGGGCATTTTTCAGAAAAGTTAATTTACACTGCCTGCTAATGTCCAATGTTATCTTGTGGCGCAGATCATTTAAAAAACGTACTGAAACACAAAACACTACATTGTGGGGAATAAGTTGTGTAAAAAGTGTTTAACATTTCATAATGTATAATATGTAAAATGGCTTCTCATCATGTAATATAAAATCATACTTTCCTGTCATTATGTATATTTTTACATGGTAGTTTTAACTTTTGTAATTTTACATTTTCATAATTGGCAACAGTTATTTTGTGAACCAGGATTGAATGGAACAAAAGGCAATGCTGATTTTACAAAATGTGTAAAATCAGAGAAAATATTCCATTCCTTTCTTTATATGATTTCAAATGAATAAAATCCAAATATTGATTGTTAGCTCACCTGAGCACAAAGGGCTCAGAGAGAGCTATAATTATCACTCATCGTCCATCTGTCCACAATTTCTTTAAACAACATTTCCTCTGAAACCACTTATTCAAAGAATTGTCCAATTATTCTGATCCGTTGAAAATCATCACCGCCAGGGGGGGCAGGCTTATTGTGATGATATGTATAGAGTAACAAATTGAAATATATTCTTGACCAAAAGTACTGGCCTTATTTGAAAACAAATGTTTTTCATGGTAATGCCTCTGAGCCACCAGCGGTTGGATCTTTGATTTTCTTATATTTGTATAGTGAAAACTTAAGAAATTTTCTTGTCCAAAAGTAAAGGAACAAATTTTCCTTTGGTGAACCTCTTCCAGCATTGTTCGAAACAATTTGGATCCAATGAAAAATATGGCCATCAGGGGGCGTGACTTGTTTTCCTTATACATGTTTTGTATGTACAGTGTATATTGAAAAATCAAAATCTTCTTGTCCAAAAGTATAAACTCGATTTGAATATAATTTGGCTCAAATTAACCCCGGATGACCCTTTACCAAGATTTTCAAATTATTCTCATTTAAATCATGGCCGCATGGTGACACTGCTTGTATTCCTTATATATATATATATATGAAGTGAAAACCTTAACAATCTTTTTGTCCAAAAGAACTGGCCTGATTTGAAAATAAATTGGCATAAATGTTCCTTTGGTGACTATGAAGATTGTCCACATTATTGTGATCCATTAAATACATGGCCACCGGGAAACGGGGCTTATTAGTATTATATTTATAGATTAAGAACATGGTAAACCCATGCAAGTTCTTTTAAATGAGATGAGCGATATAGGACCATCATGGTCCTCTTGTTTAAGAATCTATTCTTTTTTCTCATGTAAGCGAGTGCTCTAGGTGAATTATTGTGATCACACTGTGTCAAGAATCGGTGCACATCATCCATCTCCTCAATCTCTATGCCAATTCTAACCAAATTCCAGTCAATCTCTACTGAGCCATTGTGATCAGTTGAAAAAATGGCTACCAGATGGCATCAGAAAGGGGTAAAATGATGAAACATTTAAATCCTTCTGGGAAACTGTCTGATTTTAAGACAATTTAGCATACATATGCCAAGTTGATTGGTTGAAAACCTTTGCTGCCAGATGGCATAAGAATAGGGGTACAAGTACAATGCCGCATTAGGTGACTGCAAACATTGTTCAACAGATATTGATTGGTTTAAAACATGGCCGATAGGCTTCATCAGAATGGGGCAAAAAGGCAAAACTTTCTTTTCTGATTTATAAGATTAGGTGGCCCTCTACAAATTTCTTGACCCTGCAGAAGACTTTGAAAATGTCTGCTCAAATATGGAAAAGCTCTATAATTTTAGGTATAATTACTGGAAAAAAATTGAAAACATTGTGGCAAAAGGAGAAATTGATTGTTTTGAGCAATTTCTCCTTTTGTCACGATGTTTTCAAAAGTCGACTACTGCAGATGTGTCAAAATGCCTCGATGTAGGAACGGGTTAAAGCCATATAAATTTGGAAAAATATGGTCATAGGACAGATTCAAAAAAGGAATACATGTCAAAAATTCTCTGATCCCAAGATATCTTTGGGAAAATGTTACTGTGGTAAGCAATATATAACCATATGGCGCTCTTGCTTAATTACGACAAGGCAGGGACACCCAACTTTCATGGTTTTGTAACATAACAACTGTGTACATTTTCTTTCATGGTCTTCCATACTGTCAATCAAGCAATCTTGTAGTTATTGTATAGACAAAAAATAGATTAAAAACTTCTCTTTTTTTATTGAATAGAGGTGAAAACATTGTGGCAAAAGGAGAAATTGCTCACTTAGAGCAACTTCTGCTTTTGCTAGAATATTTTCAAAAGAGGTCTTCTGCCTGTTAAAGAGGATGAAGATTAGACTAATGTTTTGCTATACTAAAATTGTGTTTACCTTGATATAATCATGGAACAAAAACTTTAAGATGAAAATGAAGATCTCTTATTTTGATTGTTTCAATATTTGTAATTAACCCTTTCCCACTTACAGACGCTTTCTGATGCCTCTATAGCAGATGACTTTTGAAAACATTGTGATAAATGGAGAAATTGTTTAAAAAAACCCGAGCAATTTCTCCTTTTGACACAATGTTTTTACTTCTATTCCACAAAGAAACTTCCATTCGTAGATATTATCCATATATTTGACTGGATGTTTTCAAAGTCGTCGGTTTCAGATATGTTGAATGTGGGAAAGGGTTAAAATATGTCCACTTAGATGTCAACATGGATGCTTTCAATATTAACGTCGGAGAGAATCCATAGAGTATTGTGTGTTGGAAACTGATTTCTGATCAAAACTCGTGACTTCAAGATGCTTTCCTGGTTTTACAATTATTTGCTGTTTATCATAATTGAGCCATGTTTCACGCAAACTGACCTTCTGATATTCTCTTACTCCAATGTTTTCTTAGATAACATAAGATAACCATATCAGACAAGTTGATTGAAAACCTTTCCCACTTCCAGCCACATTTCGTTGCATCTATAGCAGACGACTATTGAAAACGTTTTGGCAAAAGGAGAAATTGCTCATAATGAGCAATTTCCACTTTTTGTCACAATGTGTTCATCTCTATTCAATAATTATACTTTCATTTACTTTAAATTTCCATATTTTAACAGGATGATTTGAATGTCATCATGCAGATTTGTTGTGTGTAGGAAACGGTTAAGGATCTCTGTTTAACAGTTGTCCAAGCTTTGGGAAAGTTGCTGACTATAGAAGCATATTATTGGATTGTTATTGCTACTAATTTCAAAACCGTAGAAGATCAGATTACGTATGAGGTGGCTCAATTGGAATCAAATTTAAAGGTGACATTATTTATTCCCAGAATTGAGTAGAATCATGTAGTCATTGTATATAACAGCCATCTCATACTCTTCACCATTTTTCATCATGTGTGTACAAACTATTTTTCATGGACAAAATAAACATAGAGATAGACCTTGTGTCAGTTGTTTTTACTTTCTTTAGGTCCTTACCAAAGATAAGTTACCTCTAAGGTTTGATGTGTTATATCATGAGCTTTATATCCCTTTCTGGAGTTTTTTAAAGAAAAAAATGTATACAATTCAAATATAATAGTTAGATTATGAGACAAATAATGAGGATTATAAACCCTTTCTGACGACTCCGCAGCAGTTTATTTTTAGATCACCTATAGCCAAAGGCTCAAGGTGAGCTATTCTGATCACTTTTTGTCCGTCTTGCGTCGTCCGTCGTTAACATTTAGATCATCTCCTTAACCACTTGACCAATTTCAACCAAACTTCACAGGAATGTTCCTTTGGTGGACCTCTTTCAAAATTGTTCAAAGATTTAAATTCCATCGAGAACTTTGGTTGCTGCGGGAGCAGAAAAGGGGAAAATTGCCAAATTTTAAAAAATCTTCTTGTCCAAAAGTACTGGCCCGATTTGAAAATTATTATGCACAAATGTTCCTTTGGGCACCCTTTACCAAGATTGTTCAAGTATTTCCGATCCGTTGAAAAACATGGCCACCAGGGGGTGGAGCCTGTTTTCCTTATATGTGCATTGTTAAAACTTTAAAAATCTTCTTGTCCAAAAGTACTGGCCCGATTTGAAAATTATTTTGCACAAATGTTCCTTGGGGCACCCTTTACCAAGAATGTTCAAATATTTCCGATCCGTTGAAAAAACATGGCTGCCAGGGGGGCTAAGCTTGTTTTCCTTATATGTGCATTGTTTAAACTTAAAAAAATCTTCTCGTCCAAAAGAATTGGCCCGATTTGAAAATTAGTTTTGACAAATGTTCCTTGGGGCACCCTCTACCAAGATTGTTCAAATATGTCCGATCTGTTGAAAAAACATGGCCGCCAGGGTTGCTGCGGCATCAGAAAGGGGGCAAAATGTCCAAACTTTAAAAATCTTCTTCTTTGAATCTGCATGTCAGATTCCAATATAGTTTGGTAGAAATGTTCCTTAGGTGAGCCTCTACAAAGAGTGTTCAAGGCATACTGTTTGGTTGAAAAACATGGCAGTCAGGAGGCATCAGAAAAGGGGCAAAATGACAAAATTTGGAAATTCCATTTTTAGCTCGACTATTCGAAGAATATGAGAGCTTTACTACTCGCCCCGGCGTCAGGGTCCGGTTAAAGTTTTAGGGTAAGTTGGGATTTTCATTCATAAGTATTTGTGCTTGGGCTTTCATATTTGGAATATAGTTACATCTTATACCTTTCTTCACATTGAATGCTAAAGATGCTGAGTGTGACCTTCCTTTTGGGAAAAAAAACATGATTTTCGGGGGTTAAAGTTTTAGGGCAAGTTGGATTTTATTTTATTTTTCTCAATAAGTACTTGTGCTAGGGCTTTCATATTTGGAATATAATTACATCTAATACCTTTCTTTATATTGTATGCTGAAGATTCTGAGTTTTACCTTCTTTTGGGTGGTTAAAGTTTTAGGGCAAGTTGGCATTTTCATTTAATTTTTTAATTTTTCTCTATAAGAATTTGTGCTAGGGCTTTAATATTTATAATATAGTTACATCTTATACCTTTCTTCATATTGAATGCTGAAGATGCTGAGTGTGACCTTCGTTTTGGGGTAAAAAACATGATTTTCGGTGGTTAAAGTTTTGGGGCAAGTAGGATTTTATTTTATTTTTTTAACTTTTTCTGAATAAGTACTTGTGCTAGGGCTTTCATATTTGGAAAATAATTACATTTAATGCATTTCTTCATATTATATGCTGAAGATGCTGAGTGTGACCTTCTGTTTGCGGTAAAACACATGCTTTTGGGTGGTTAAAGTTTTAGGGCAAGTTGGCTTTTTCATTTAATTTTCTAATTTTTCTAAATAAGTACTTGTGTTAGGACTTCCATATTTGGAATATAATTACATGTAATACCTTTCTTCACATTGTATGTTGAAGATGCGGAGTGTGACTTTTAGGGGGTTAAAAACATGATTTTTGTTTGATTTTGAGAATTTTAGATAAATTCTTAATTTTTGGTTACATTTCTTTCTAATTGTGATCATTTATTTATCAAATATAATTCTTCAACATATCAAACGGGTTTTGCATGGTGTCAAACATTAGGAAAACCTTTTTTTAAGGTTTTGCTAATTTTGGACTCGGTCAGTTTTAACATTTGCGTTTAGCTCAACGTTAAAGTTACATCATTCAAATCACTTCATACTTCACATATTTGTTAAGGACCATCGTACAATTAGGTTAGATAACTCCATTGTATCCTAAATATGGAGTAATGGCCCTTGATTGACTTAGGAAATGTTATTTTTAAATTATATTTAAATGTATGTATATCTATTCAGTTGCTTTTATATATAGAGTATATAATATGATTTAATAGTACTTAAGTGCAATATAATGAAATAGTGCTTTATGTGAATAAGCGGCATGTAGTCGAGCGCGCTGTCCTCCGACAGCTCTTGTTAGCTCGACTATTCGAAGAATATGAGAGCTTTACTACTCGCCCTGGCGTTGGCGTCGGCGTCCGGTTAAAGTTTTAGGGCAAGTTGGCATTTTCATTCATAAGTATTTGTGCTAGGGCTTTAATATTTGGAATATAGTTACATCTTATACCTTTCTTCACATTGAATGTTAACGGTACTGAGTGTGACCTTCTTTTTTGGGTAAAAAGCATGATTTTCGGTGGTTAAAGTTTTAGGGCAAGTTGGAATTATGTTTTTTATTTTTTTTTCCTCAATAATTACTTATGCTAGGGCTTTTATATTTGGAATATAATTACATCTAATACCTGTCTTCATATTGTATGCTTAAGATTCTGAGTGTGACCTTTTTGGGGTAAAAGACGTGATTTTGGGTGGTTAAAGTTTTAGGGCAAGTTGGCATTTTCATTTAATTTTTTAATTTTTCTCAATAAGTATTTGTGCTACGGCTTTAATACTTGGAATGTAGTTACATATTATACCTTTCTTCACATTGAATGCTGAAGATGTGAGTGTGACCTTCTTTTTGGGGTAAAAAAACTGATTTTCGGTGGTTAAAGTTTTAGGGCAAGTTGGAATTTTTTTTTTATTTTTTTTTTCTCAATAATTACTTATGCTAGGGCTTTCATATTTGGAATATAATTACATCCAATACATTTCTTCATATTGTATGCTGAAGATGCTGAGTGTGACCTTTTTGCGGCAAAAGACATGATTTTGGGTGGTTAAAGTTTTAGGGCAAGTTGCAATGGCATTTTTTTTTAATTTTTTTATTTTTCTCAATAAGTACTTGTGTTAGGGCTTTCATATTTGGAATATAATTACATATAATACCTTTCTTCACATTGTATGTTGAAGATGCTGAGTGTGACTTTTTGGGAATAAATAACATGATTTTTGTTTGATTTTGAGAATTTTAGATAAATTCATAATTTTTGGTTACATTCCTTTCTAATTGTGATTATTCATTTATCAAATATAATTCTTCAACATATCAAATGGGTTTTGCATGATGTCAAACATTTGGTAAACCTTTTTTTAAGGTTTTGCTATTTTTGGACTCGGTCAGTTTTAACATTTGCGTTTAGCTCAACGTTAGTTTCATAATTCAAATCAAATTTGTTAAGGACCATCGTACAATTAGGTTAGATAACTCCATTGTATCCTAAATATGGAGTAATGGCCCTTGAATTACTTAGAAAATTTTGCCACAATGTTTTCCACTTTTTGTCATAGGTTATCCATTCAATTATGGAGATTTTCTATGTTTTGACAAAATACGTTCAAAGTCGTCTGCTGCAGAATTGCCGTATGAGGGAAAGGGTTAATAGTACTTAAGTGCAATATAATGAAATAGTGCTTTATGTGAATAAGCGGCATATAGTCGAGCGCGCTGTCCTCCGACAGCTCTTGTTTTAAGTTCTTGTCTGATATTAAGGAAATTGAATAGAAATCCTACTTCAGTGATCCTCTACTTAATTTGTTCAAGCCGTTTTGATTGGTTACAAAATCATAGCAACCTCGCGTCATCACAAAAGGGGTAAATTGAACTTTTAGCTACAAATGACAACTCCTACCATTCCACTTGACCAATTTCAACGTTACTTCACAGGAATGTTCCTTTGATGGTCCTCTTTCAAAATTGTTCAAAGACTTGCATTCTGTGTAGAACCTTTGTTGCTGCAACATCAGAAATTGAGATAGCTCTTGTTAGATTTCAAGATAAAAATGGCTTTTACTGATAAATTATTTCTTTAACTGAGTGTCCACTCCTTGCAGTTTCATTTGAACTCCTGATCAAATTTTCACAGATATTTGCAGTTTAATATTTGCTTCTAATTAACTATCATTCAGGTGATCGATTTAGGGCCATCTTGGCCTTTTTGTTGTAAACATTGTGACAAAATGAGTATTTGCTAAAAATGTTTTCACCTGTGGTTAAAGTGCTCCAGGTGAGCTATTGTGATCACACTTTGTCTGTTGTGCGTCATCAACAATTCAATTGAATTGCCTTGTTATCCCCTCGGCTAACGAAGTTTGTGAGGGGATATAGTAACAGGACTGTTCATTTGTTCGTCCGTCCGTAACAACCTTGTGACCACTCTACACTGAACATCTTAACCAAACTTGGTATACAGTTAGTATATGACAAGGTCTAGAAGCCTATTTATTTTCAAGGTTAAAGGTCAAGGTCAAAATTGGACTTTGACTATTCCATGTCAACAACCTTGTGACCACTCTACACTGATCATCTCTTGGCAGATCAAAACCAAACTTGGTATACAGTTAGTATATGGCAAGATCTAGAAGCCTATTGATTGTAAATGTCAACGGGCAAAGGCCAAAGGTGGCGACGAGGACAAATTACACTTACTTCTCTGGTACATAACATTAATAACAATCAATAAAGGCAAGGACAAATAACATTAGTTTTCTGGTACTTAACATTAATATCTAGGTCATTGGCCATATTTTTAGGCAATTTTAAATTGAATACCGAGGGGATGCATCCGCTTTGCGGTGCCCTTGTTAACAGTGTGTTTTTTAAATCCAATCTTCATGAAAGTTTATTGGAATATACATCTCCATCAAATCTGGGCCTGGTTTGAAACTGGTTCATGCGAGGTCAAACTAGGACACATTGAAGGAACATCTTGCTAACACTCGTGGAGAACCAAGTTTTATCTTTACATGTTGAAACTTAGTCAGAATAATTGTCTTGATGATAACTAGGCTAAGTTCAAATATAATTTATGTCCATCAAATTGAAACTTTGTCTTGATGATAACTAGTCCAAGTTCGAAAATGGGTCATGTGAGGTCTAAAATAAGATCACAAGGTCAAATTGAAGGAAAATCTTGTTGACACACTGGAGGTCGCATTTTGATCTTTAGCATGTTGAAACTCAGAATAATTGTTTGATGATATATAGGCCAAGTTCGAATATGGGTCATATCAGGTCATAAACTAGATCATCAGACCAAAATGAAGAAAATCTTGTAAACAATGGATGCCACATTTTTAGCTCACCAAAGCACGAAGTGCTCAAGGTGATCGCCTTTTGTCTGTCGTCAACATTTGTTTGTTAACACTTTGGCAACATTTTGCATCCAATCTTCATGAAGGTTTATCAGAACATATATCTCCATCAAATCTAGGCCAAGTTCGAAACTGGAGCATGTTGAAACTTTGTCAAAATGTTTGTCTTAGTTATATCTAGGCTAAGTTTGAATATAGGTCATGTTGAGTCAAAAACTAGGTCACTAAGCCAAATTGAAGGAAAATCTTCTTAACACTCTGGAAGCCGTATTTTAAACTTGAGCATGTGAACTTTGTCAGAAAGTTTGCCTTGATGATATCTAGGCCAAGTACGAATATGGGTCATGTCCGGTCAAAAACTAGGTCACTAGGCCAAATTTAAGGAAAATCTTGTTAACACTCTGAAAGCCACAATTTTGGCTTGAGCATGTTGAAACTATGTCGGAATGTTTGTCTTAGTGATATCTAAGATAAATTTGTAAATATGGGTCATGCCAGATCAAAAACTAGGTCACTAGGCCAAATTTAAGGAAAATCTTGTTAACATTCTGGAAGCCACATCTTTGGCTTGAGCATGTTGAAACTTTGTCAGAAGTTCGAATATAGGTCATGTTGGGTCAATAACTAAGTCACTAGGTCAAATTCAAGGAAAATATTGTCAACACTCTCGAAGTCACATTTTAAAATTGATCATATTGAAACTTTGTCAGAATATTAATTTTGTCTTCATGATATCTAGGCCAAGTTTGAATATAGGTTATGTTGGATCAAAAACTAGGTCACTAGGCCAAATTGAAGGAAAATCTTGTTAACACTCTGGAAGCTGCATTTTAAACTTGAGCATGTTGGAACTTTGTCAGAATGTTTGTCTTAGTGATATCTAGGCCAAGTTCGAATATAGGTCATGTCAGGTCAATAACTAAGTCACTAGGTCAAATTTAAGGAAAATATTGTCAACACTCTCGAAGCTGCATTTTAAAATTGAGCATGTTGGAACTTTGTCAGAATATTGGTCTTAGTGATATCTAGACCAAGTTCGAATATAGGTCATGTCGGTCAATAACTAAGTCACTAGGTAAAACTTAAGGAAAATATTGTCAAGACTCTTGAAGCCACATTTTAAACTTGAGCAGCTTGAAATTTTGTCAGAAAGTTTGTCGTGATGATATTGCCATTGACGTTGAAAGAGTTCAAGTCATAAATAGCCTGTTCTCAGGTGAGCGATTCCAGGGCCTCATTGCCCTCTTGTTATTTTGAACATGTTGAAACTGACATGTGTCAGACTGTTTGTATTTATCATACCAAGTTTGAATATAGGTCTTGTCCGGTTAAAAACTAGGTTATTAGGCCAAATTTGAGAAAATTCTTGTTAACACTAGAGACCACATTTTTTTACTTCAGCAGCTTTTAACCTTGTCAGATTGTTTGTCTTCATGATATCTAGGCCAAGTTTGAATATAGGTCATGTCGGGTCAAAACAAGGTCACTAGGACAAATTGAAGGAAAATCTTGTTAACACTCTGGAAGCCGCATTTTAAACTTGAGTATGTTGAAACTATGTTGGAATGTTTGTCTTAGTGATATCTAGGCTAAATTCGAATAAGGGTCATGTCAGGTCAAAAACTGGGTCACTAGGCCAAATTGAAGGAAAATCTTGTTAACATTCTGCAAGCCACATTTTTGGCTTGAGCATGTTGAAACATTGTCAGAAAGTTTGTCCTAGTGATATCTAGGTCAAGTTCGAATATAGGTCATGTCCGGTCAAACAGATTTGCTTAAGATTAAATAAGGATTTAATACGAGTTAAAGAACAACTACTGGTAAGTTAATTTGGCAAAGTTTCATTAATCAAAGGACAATAACTTTATTTTTTTTACCTCCAAGACTAGTTATGGCCACTTGATAGTCGTATATTGTGACTTTTTGCCACTCTTGTTATTAATTAGCCCATTCCAATATACAACAAATCTGAAGCAGACGACTTTAAAAACATAATAAGCAAACACTGAAGATCTCTATAAATGAAGGAATAATTAGTGAAACAAGAGGGCCTTGATGGCCCTGTATCTCTCACCTGAGTTATGCCAACCACATAGTTATAACTCGTAATAACTCATTTTGTGGTCAGGTAAGCTATTATTAGTGTTAACAAAATTTTCCTTCAATTTGGCCTAGTAACCTAGTTTTTGACCGGACTAGATCCATGTTCAAACCTAGCTTTCTAATTTGAATAACCCTTATCTTATCAAACTTTGTTACAATAATATCTCGGACAAGATCCATATGTTAAAGTTATTGCCCTTTGATAAGTGAAACTTTGCCAAATTAACTTTCCGGAAGTTGTTCTTTAACTTGTATTAAATCCTTATTTAATCTTCAGCAAACCTGATCTCAATGTTTAAGGGCATAATATCTTGGCAAAGTTAAATTTTAACCCAAATGGCCTTGGACGCTCTGGAGTTATGGTGCTTGGTCAAAGCACCATAATTGTACCATTGTACCATAATTGTAACATTTATGCACTCTGGTTTCCAAAATGATTTTCAAAAAGTGTCCAAAATCTGATGCTTTTGCAGCAGATAGCTTTTCAAAATATTGTGGTGATTAAAGGAGAAATTGCTTTAATTAGAAATTTCTCCTTTTGCCATAATGTTTTCAACTCTATTCTATTTAATTTATAGAGGTATACCATGTTTTTAACCAGATAGTTTTTAAGTAGTCTGCTGCATATTTGTTGTATGACTTTAGACAAAACACACAACTTAATAGTTTTTCTTTAGTTTATCTTTAATCTTACATTTGAAGACAAAGTTTTATAAATCAAAAACACACATCCTAACACTGTAGCTAAAATAGTTCCTAGGGTAACAATAACAAAGTGTTCTTCTTTACCAACGGGTACTTTCAATTGTAAATCTTCTGTGTCCTGCAAGGTAACAAAATAACAATCAAATTTAGTATATACATTACTGATTATCTGCAGTAGAAGAGTTTGAAATGTATCTTGTTGTCTGTATCAGGGATATTGTACGGAGATGAAAACATTGTGGCAAAGGGAAACAAGAAACCGCTGAAGACGGTAAGGCCGGATTGTCGGCAATTTGACCTTGAAAATCGACAAACCAAGGTCAAGGTCAAAGTAACCATAGAAATCAATAGAACTTGTTACTGGTTACCTTCAGGCAAAGTTTCAAGTTTGTAACTGTTTCCAGTGCTGAGATTTTGCCTCAACCTGAAACTTTAACCAAAATGTTGACGGACAGACAGACGGACAGATGGACATCGCCAATCTATAGACCGGAATTGCTAGAGCAATCCGGCCAAAAATGCTTATTATGAGCAAATTCTCCTTTACCAAAGCCAAATATTTTCAAAACTTCTGCAGATGCGTCAAATTACCTCTTTATGATGGAAAATGTGAGCATAGATAATAGTTGTGACTGCCTATAGCAGACAACTTTTTTAAAGACTAGAAAAAGGAGAAATAACCCATAATGATTAATTTTTCATTTTGTTACTATGTCATCAAGTTTCATCTCAAAATCATACAAATTTAAGCAATTTCTCCTTTTGTCACATAGTTTTCAAAAGTCATCTGCTGCAAAAGCATCCATATAAAGGAAAGGGTTAAAGAGTTCCTACATGAGGATACATTTGCACGGTTTATTCTCGATTGTCCCACATTTTGATTTTTGGGCTAAAAATCGATGTAGGACTATCGGGAAAAAATACAGGTAAGGTGTCGGCTAATCCCTGCCCGGGGCGAAGATATCACTACAGTTCGGTTCATTTAAAATTCCACTATATTGGTAACCATTTTTTTTATAAAACAGTATGTTACGAATTTATCAGAAAAAAGCTCTTGTTTGGTCCTCTTTTTGATATAACATAGGAATAAGGAAAATATCAAATTATTTAGAAAAACATATTTTTATTCAAATTAGGTAATTGAACTATTGTTTATAATACATACATTCAAATAACAAATAACAAATTAAACAGATCATATAATCACATCGTCTGATCTGGGTTTTCACTGTTTTCAATTTTATTGAATATTTACTCAGTTTTTAAATGGTTACATATGTAGACAATATGTTGCTCTGTCCGCATACTCAATTGCGCTAATGGACCCATCACGCAGGCGTTCCCTTAGGGATGCTAGTCGCGTGTCAATGTTTTTATATTTCCTTCTCTTGGTTGGTCTTTTACCTCCTGTAGCATACTGAACTACCTTGATACATGACAATGCTTCAACTTCCTGGATAGTTCTAAGGATGGAAAATATGTTCGGATGTGAATGCTGAACAGCTTTCTTCAACATGCTATGCCAGCCTTCTACATTGTTTGTCGTCCTTGGACCATCGGTATTGAAGTGATTCCAAATCTGTTTGTCGCTCTCAATCTAGTTCTCAGTCTTGTCTTCTTTTCGGAAGTACTGGTCTGTCTTTGCTTCGATAAAGTTGAGACTTACACCCTTCAAAAGTCTTGATTCTTTTTACCAATTCAACAGATTGTTCATTCCAATCCCGATTTCTGAGAGCTGATACCTCTTCTTTGTAAATTGTTGGAATAGGCGTTGTTTCTTTTCGACACCGTTTTCTTTTCGACACCGTTTTCGCATCTTCTGCATCACATCATCTGTTGCTATATGGAAATTGTCAGGCTCGTGGATATGGTTAGCGTTATGTCTGACGAGAATACCTTCTCTGGTTGTTACTCGTGATGGACAGGCACGGTTAGAACAAGTCCAGTACACCCTCTCTTCCCGTCGGCTCTTAATAACAAATTTGTGGCCATCAATAACCAGACTCATTCCGCCGCGCTGGTTGATGGACAGGCACGGTTAGAACAAGTCCAGTACACCCTCTCTTCCCGTCGGCTCTTAATAACAAATTTGTGGCCATCAATAACCAGACTCATTCCGCCGCGCTGGTACTTCACAAAATCTAATCTTACTTGGGCGTAAGCCATGTTTTCAGTATGATGTAAAAACAATAATGATACTTTTCCCCAAAATTTTCAATTCAAGAAATGCATCAACAGTTTGTTCATTTATAATTAAGAGCATATCATTATATAATTTTCTTTAATTTAATTGAATGTTTGTGCAAACAGTTTAGAAAGAAATGTAACAAAGGTGAAATTAATAAAGATCAAATATGAATTATAAGTGTGTTTTTTTGCAAACAAATGAAATTAATAAAGATCAAATAGTAAAGAAACCGCCATGAAACAAAGGTGAACATACTGTGAAATTTACTATGTTTGTAGCGGAATAGGCATAAACTTAATTGAATGATTGTGCAAACAGTAAAGAAACCGCAAATTTACTATGTTTGTAGTGGAATAGGCATAATAACAGGACTGTATTCTCACCTTTCCCTTACCTCTCTTTACCGCTCGTTATCCCATCGCACTAAGGGTAAATAGTAAAATCAAAATGTGGGACAATCGAGAAGACACCATTTGCACCTGTTGGAAACATTCATTACTATTCAATAATTTAACTTTCACTTATAGAAATTTTCAATGTTGAATCATTTACAGGAGCGTAGACATTTGCACATAAGACTAGTAAAGAAAAACTTATATATATTAGAAAAAAGGTTTGGTTAAAAGAATAAAGAATAAAATAAATTAGATTTGTAAGTGGGATGGGTTAAAAGGAAGTTAATGTAAAAAACAAACTATTTACTGATTCCACATAGACTTGTGTCCAATCACACAACCATTTACTACTACTGCCACACAGTTCTCTTATTTCTCTAATGGATCTACCATTGTAGGCTGAAAAAAAAAGAAAGAAAAGTAAAAATCTGTATCTACCATCAATATTCATCATGGCTGAAATATACTTCAAAAACGAGCTGCCCGTATCATACTGGATGCCAGAAAAATGACACCATTGGCTGATATGTTTAAACTCCTAAATTGGTTTCCATTTAAAAAGAGAGTCCACTATCTCAAATGTGTGATGATCTATAAATCTCTTCACAACCTAACACCTGATTATATGAATAATAGACTTATTCCAGTAAGCGATACAAATTATTCATTGCGATCTGCAGCAAACATGAACCTTAAATTAGAAAAACCAAAAACAAATACTTGGAAACGATCCCGAACATACTCTGGCTCAGACCTATGGAATAAACTACCCTTACAAATACAACTAGAAATATCACTGAAGGTGATAAATACCACCAAAACAGCACCTTGACTCAAAATATGGCTTCCGACTGATCAACAAAAGGGCCATAACTCTGTAAAGTAACATGCAATTGTAAATTCTTTATAATATGCACATCTCCTCTTGGTATAGAAGCTTCATGTAAAATGTTATTGAATTCCACCCAGTGGTTTGTAAGAAATAGGCTGGACAAAATATGGCTTCGGACAAAATATGACCAACAACTTTTAAAATAAGTAAAAGGGCCATAACTCTGTAAAATAACATGCAATTGTAAGTCCTTTAGGGTATGCACATCTCCTCTTGGTATAGAAGCTTCATGTAAATTTTTATTGAATTCCACCCAGTGGTTTGTAAGAAATAGGCCGGACAAAATATGACCAACAACTTAATAAGTAAAAGGGCCATAACTCTGTAAAATATCATGCAATTGTAACCCCTTTAGGATATGCACATCTCCTCTTGGTATAGAAGCTTCATGTAAAATTTTATTGAATTCCACCCAGTGGTTTGTAAGAAATAGGCCGGACAAAATATGACCAACAACTTAATAAGTAAAAGGGCCATATTTCTGTAAAATATCATGCAATTGTAACCCCTTTAGGATATGCACATCTCTTGGTATAGAAGCTTCATGTAAAATTTTATTGAATTCCACCCAATGGTTTGTAAGAAATAGGCCGGACAAAATATGGCTTCCGACCGACCGACCGACCAACCGACACAGTGACTCCTATATATCCCCCCAAAATCATCCGAATCTCTAAACACATTTAAAGACAAATGTTATCAGTATTTTCACACTCAGTAATAAGTATCATCTACATTTATGCATGTCATACATGAAATGTTCAGAAATGACTTCGTAACATATATAATGTTGTTTTTTTTCCCCTATGATTATCCTTATAATATGTATTTCTTATGTCAGTACTTCAAAATAGAGGGCCTCATGGGAGATTAGTTATAACAACTAAATGAGTTTGTAACCTCTTTAAATAAAGTATTATTATTATTATAATTATACCAGTACCTCACATCTCTCCAATATCAAATTAGCTTTTTTATCAAACTGTTATGTGTGGAATATAGTAAACATTAATTTGTTCAAGACTTTAAAATTAGTCTATCAAATCAAGGACGATAAGCATTTAACCATTTCTCACTTACAACAAATCTGCAGCAGACAACTTTGAAAACAATTATGCAAAAACATGGACAAATCTCTATAAACAAAAGTGTAATTACTGAAAATAGTTGAAAGCCTTGTGGCAAAAGGTGAAATTACTTGTTTTGAGCAATTTCAAAATGTTTTCAAAAGTCGTCTGCTGTAGATGCTTCAGAATGCGTCTACAACTGGGGAAAGGGTTAATTTGTTGCACATAAACCCTCTCTATGATAAAGATTACTTTTGAAGCTTGTTCAAATATTTTCAAAGCAGATGAAAATTGTCAAGGTAACTGTTACACAGAAATAACATGTTTAAAATTATCTGTGGGATAAATGAAAGAAGGAGCTAATTTTTAGCCATTTCTCCTTTTCAACCATGTTCTTAACAGTTGTCTGATACAAGCCTTATAAGTCAGAGAAAGAGAACACATTCCCACATACAGTCTCTTTCTGACGCCTCTCCAGCAGACTTTTGAAAACATTATGGCAAAAGGGGAAATTGCTAATAATGAAAAATTTCTCCATTTGCCACAATGCTTTCAACAATTTAATTATTATAGTTTCATTTAAAAATTAAGTTTGATTACTCTATTCGGCATATAATGCCCTTTTTTACTTAGAAATTCGGGTTAAAGTGTGCGTACAACTACCATATTTCCATATTTTGCCTGAATGTTTTAAAAGTCGTCTGCAGCAGAATTTCTGTAAGTAGGAAAAGGGGGTTAATTTTGAGGCAAAAGAAAGGACTAGATGGGATGTATACGCACCATGGTAGTTCATATTAGTATCTTTATGAACACATCTTAAAGCAACCTCTGGATTAACAAACTTGACAACGGCAAAGTCACTTGACGCTGATATTGAATGATATCGTATATGTACAGGTAGCGTATATTGACATCTCAAACTACCTTCAGCTTTCGTCAAATTGCAATATATGTGTATCTTAAACTCTTCTGATGAAAATTCAGGTTTTTCCAAATCCACTGCATCTTTCAAGTTGAACTGAAATGAAGATAATATATTTGCTAACCCTTACCCACATACAACATAATATGAGCCGTCCTGCAAGAAAACCAACATTATGAACTCTGTGTAAAGTATTGACCCATTCAGCCTAAGCATGCCACGCAGGCTAACACAGACACACACTTTTTGCCTCCTGTGGATTTTCTGTTTCAGGAGTCATTACTCTATATCTCTTTGCCCCTGAGATGGAATGTATCGGCCCGGCTGATCTGGGTCTTGAAATATCTTGGTAAAAAATATGGAAAAACATTATAAATTTAAAGTATAATTAACCCTTTACCACACATTGTTTATGCCTCTGCGGTAGCGGACTTATGAAAACATTGTGGCAAAAGGAGAAATTGCTCATAATAAGTATTTTCTCCATTTGCAACAATGTTTCCTAGTCTATTTAATGAATCAACTTTCATTTTTTACCAAGTTTTTAAAGACATGTTTACAGAATTATTGTATGTGGGCAAGGGTTAATGAAAAGAGGTTAAAACATTGTGGCAAAATGAGAAATTTATCATTTTTTTCCCTTTTGCAACAATGTTTATATAAGTTGTCTCCTGCAATTGTGTCTGTGGGAAAGAGGACTGCAATGTTGGGAAATTGCTCATAATTTGCCGTCTAGTCAAAACTAAATAATTTTATCAAAAGGCATCAGAAAGCGCCTATTTGAGGGAAAGGGTTAAAATGCTTTAGCATCTGGCAACTGTCTGCTCTTGGATATCAAAAATCAATGTGGCAAAATTCAATGCTTACACTTTCACTCATAGAGAATTTCCATATTTTAACTACTGTATATGTTTTCAGAGTTGTCTGCTACAGATTTCTGGTTGGGAAAGGGTTAAGAAAGAAAGGTTATTAAGTACTGTTAAACAAAACTGGTATAATGCATAAGTTAATTATGCAATACGAAAACAAACAACCTTCAGCGTGCTTTAAAACAACCTCTATTCTTATATGATAATTCAGACTGACTGATTTGCTTTGAAACATCAATCAAATAAAAATGTCACTTATGGAATACACATGGAAAGATCATTTTGATATAGGGTTGAAAACAAGTTGAGAAAAGGAGAAATTGCTTGTTTTTAGAGGCTAGCTATTATGGGCCTAATGCAACATGGTTGTAACTGCATATTGTTACAAGATGCAATTACAACTGCTTTGCATGAAGCCATCACAAATGCTGATTTTGGTTTTTGTATGACATAGCTCCAATCATACTTACATCAGGACCCCCAAAGGGTTTCAAGGAAGCCAGCTGATACGGATCTACAAAAGCCCCAGACGGAATAGTGTCAATTAACAGCAATGAACATTCTACATTGTTCCCATGTGTTTCAATATCTGCTACAGGAATGTCAAACTTTGTAAATATATACCTGCAAATAAAAAGAAAGACAAATGATCTATTTCTCTCATACAAACAATAACTGGTTGCCTCCTCAGCAGATAAATTGAAAACAAACAGCCCAATAAGGATATGGTTGAATTTCAAAAAAGCTAATATACTTTCTAAGGTTTTGTTAATCACTAAATTGAAACACCAAATGAAGTTTCATTGACCTGTGACAAGTTGTGTCTTAGATATCCATAGGTTAACCGAGGTCAAACACATACTCCAACTTTAACCCTTTACCAAATACAACAAATTTGCAGCAGACAACTTTAAAACCATGTAGGCAAAAATATAGGAAATGTCTGAAAATGAAAGTAAAATTGCTGAATATAGCTGAAAACATTGTGACAAAAGGAGAAATTGCTCATCATGAGCAATTTCTCCCTTTGCCACAATGTTTACAAAAGTTGTCTATTGCAGCGGAACCAGAAAATGTCTATATGTGGGAAAGGGTTAAATCTTTTTTTGCATTAATCTTGAATTAAAGTCACCAAATGGTGGAGGTAATCAGTCACACTTTTAATATCTAGCTGAAACCACACGTGAAATTGTATTGACATATGACAAGTGCTGTCTGAGTCACAGGACCATTGGTACAAGAGGTTGACTCTACCACTGCTCCACTTTCTTCCACGAAGTAAAGTTAAATCTATGTAGAGCTGAGGAGGCTAAGAGATGAGCCAGACTCCCCATAAATGCTTCTAGGTTGGTTGTGGTTGTATAGATGAGGTGAATTCTTGTTCCACAGGCACATAGTTGAGTAGTCCAAATATTTTAGACTTTCGGTTTCTCGTTTTATCATCTGTCATTTTTTGGTCAACCTAGCGTATGCAGGATAATAACAAAATGAAAAATGAGCATATGCGAGGTCTTTTTTTGAAGGACTAATAGTTGAGGAAAACAAGATTGGCAAAGAGAACTTGTGTGGCTGTAGATTACCAGGCATCTCCCAGAGAGTAATGAGAATGGGGTATAGGTACAAATACCTCTTTAACAGCCTTGCTGTTGAAGCCAGTTTTTTTATGGCGACTTTGTCAGAGTGGATCGCTTTTTCACAAAGTTAGGCAACATACATCATGATTAGTGACCAAGGGTGGCTTACCTCTGTGAAGGACCCAGTACTCATTACAAATGGTGGCAGCGATGGAATATGGGTTGACATCCCTGGACCATGGAGATTCCGAGCGATGGAATATGGTTTGACATCCCTGGACCCTGGAGATTCCGAGCGATGGAATATGGGTTGACATCCCTGGACCCTGGAGATTCCGAGCGATTTTATATAGATCCACTCTGGTACACTGCTAGTGGGCAGTTGTGTGACTTAAGGTCAAATTTAAGAGAAAAGCGGGAGAAATGAAATGAGAATGGGGAATATATACAAATTAATACTAATTACTTCCACAGCCTTGTTGTGTTACCTGTTGAAGCCGGCTTTTATAGCAATGTTGGTCGAGTGGTTGGCTTTTTCAGGAAGTTAAGCAACATACATCGCGGTTAGTGCCTGGTTGGGTGACCGCGGTGACTTAACTCTGATGCACTTTACAAATTGGTGCATCAGCAAGTGACTCTGAACGATCTGGTAAACCATGGTCAGTTTGACCTTCTGTTATCTGTAGACTGGAAAGTATCTGGGAGATGCTGCTTGTTGTCCTGCAGGCTCCCTTAACGAAAGCTAGAGGTTCCTTTAGATAAAGGACAAACTGTTGTTTGTCTGATAGGCAATGTAGTCTCAATGTTAAGACGTTATATTATGACGGATGTGAACAGTAAAAAAAAAAATTGGATATGAGTACAAAAACCTGGACTAAGGGGCAATGGCCATGTAAACTCACATTATGTTACTGGCAGTAAGCAAAATCACACTTCCTTTCAAGAACAGAAAATTGTTATAAACAAGCAAATTCCCTTTATCTATGTATCTGCTACTAACAATTGAAAAACATTCTGTATTAAAGTTCTTTCACTTTTATCGGAGACAAATAATAATATTGTATTTGTTTTGAGCTGCTTTTATGATAAGTTGTTGAATTTACCTACCTGTGTGATCCTGATTGTGTCACTTCTCTATACAGCCGTCCAAAAACAGATGTCAAGTGCAGCCAAGTAGCGAGTAATAGCAAACTAAATCTCATGTTTAACGAGTATGCATTAGCATAAGTTGTCTAAAATAACATTTGGACCACCATTAAAAGTACCATCGGTACTTTAGTTAACGGGAAGCTATTTCGATCATTTGGATTTTGTGATACAGTAGTATTCCGATACAACTTTTCGTTGTTCCTACAAATTCATTTTGTGTGTGTTTTTTTCTAAATCATTACTAATACATTATTCTTGAAAACTGAGGATCTGCAGAAATAATCACTTACGCGTTTGAGATATGCGCCTTTGTGTCACTCGAGTACACAGCACAAAAGTCTCGAAATTCCGTCAACATAATTGCCATTTTAGAGGCGTCCCTTTTAGAGGTTTTAGAGATGACAGCTAACTATCAAAACATACACAATTGAATTAAGCGGCTTTTAAAACACCCAAACTAACACTTTTAACAATGGGAAAACTTTTCAGTAAAGGAACATCCCCAAAGAAGCAAGAATCTAAAGTGACAGAACAAGACAAGGCCGTTTTGGTAAGAAGAAGTTAGGCATTCTTTCTTTCTATAATCTTCTTATCCCTCCTACGTCGGAGAACCGCACTTCCGTACCTTGAACGTGATTTTAAAGTACCTTCACCACAGAATATATATATATTTTTTTTAAAGTACCTTCACCACAGAATATTTCGTTATTATTTTTGTTACACAGTTTGTATTTACGATATATATTTACGTAACTTTGCTTATTTTACGTGTCTTAAAAGTTTTAGAATAAAAGCAACTGTGTATAAGGCTCAACAGTTGGGTAGTGGGGTAGGCAAACAGTCAAGAGGTCCCGTGTGCATTGCTATTTTCGTCTGGGGGCCAGCTGACTCAGCATCCTAATCCTGGCACTGTCCAGGCCAAACAGTAGTCTGTTACACTGCCGCTCTAGGTTAAAGAGCTGGTCTGATTGTCTAATTTGATTTTTCACAAGTGGCCAGCAGTTTATAATGTACTGAACCATGACTTGGTCAGAGGCACAGGAAAAGTTGAAGTTGACTGTCGAGTGGAGCTCAGTAATAATATCAGTCATAATAAGGTCTCGAACACTGCCCAGGGATGGGCACCGCAGCACAAAATGTTCTACCGATTCCTCCATAGTGTTGCAGAGAAGACAGGTACCATCGACTTGATGTTGGTTGAAGTTTTTTCTGGTTGTTTGTAAAATATAAGTTCCAGTAGCCAGGCGAAGCTTAGTGACTAGTCTAGCAGCTTCCCGCGATGTGTATTTGAGGCTAAACAGGGGGTGCACTCTACCCGGGATATACTCATCTTTATGCAGATACTTCAGAGATGTATATAATTTTAGCATGAGGTTGATTTTTTTTGCCCAATAGCCATTAACAGCTTTATGTATAGTTTTCTTCCACACTGATTTAGTGGGTGAGGACTCAAGAATGACCTCTAGTGATGGTAATTCGTATTTCCATAGAACCTTCTGTGCTACCACGGCCCAGCTCAGGCTATCCACTGATTTCATATGATACTGCCTTTCAAGGATCTGCCTTTCAATGCTCCCTTCTCCCTGGTTAACAATATTGTGCAGGAAACGTAATGATTTTATGAAGTTGAGCCTCAATGGGTAGTATCCCTGTTATTAAGTAGACTGCTGCGTTTGCTGTTGTATTTGGCAGGAGTAGAAGTTGTTTCAAGAACTTCTTTTGAAATGTTTCTAACTTAGTAATGTTAGTGTTGGAGGGTTGCACCAATTCCAACCTGTACAGGAGGACTGGAATAACATAGATTCTGTATAGATGAACTAGAGTGGAGACGTCCAAACCCTCATGTCCTCGGAGACCACCACCGAAGAGACTATAGGCTGCCCGTCGCGCTTTCTTCAAATTTTCATCCACGTTCGCAGTCTGGTAATTGTTAATGCTTTTAGTTCTAATGATTCCTAGGTGCGTAGATTGCGCAACGGAGGGAATATCTCGACCATTGATATAATATGAGTGAGACTGTAGGTTTGCGGTCGTTAACAGCAATATGGACACTTTTTACTGGTTGTAAAACGTATCTTTCCATGTTGGCGAAATCCGTGGCAATGTCTATCAATGTTTGGGTTTCATTACTATTTTTGGCAGCTAAACAAATGTCATCAGCACAAGCACTTGCAGCGCAAACGATGTCACCAATGGATTGACCAACACTGGCAGACTGTAACCTGTCCAAAAGTGGATTCACGTATACTTTATAAAGGTCGGTACTTAAGATTCCTCCCTGTCGCACTCCCTGGTGGATACTGAATAATTCTGAGGTTTGATTTTTCCATTTCACAGCTGACAGGCAGCCTCTATGAAAGCTTTCGATTAGAGACCAGAGCTTATCTTGAATGCCAATATGATAGAGTCTTCTCAGAAGGTGATTATGATCGACTACGTCGAATGCAGATTTAGCATCGAGCAGTACAAGGTTCATTGCTACTTTGTTGTCTTTGCTTTCTCTGTATAGTTCCTCTATGAGAAACGCTGAATTCAAGGGAGAAGTGTTTTTAGTGAAACCTCTCTGGACGTTGTTCTGTCGAGACTCAACCAGGGGCGAGATACGACAACGCAGAATAGCCTCGACGATATTTCCGACGACCGGAAGCACGGTAATACCCCGATAGTTAGTAGCCATGTTGGGATGGCCTTTATTCTTATATATTGGTGAAACGATGCCGACTTTAAGAGTCTCTGGGAAATTCCCATCTTCAAATATGGAGTTTACAATATGCAAGAGAATTCCGTTTGTATTTGACATCATGTTGTCATCACAGGAGTACTTAATATGTTCAATTGTAATATTATAATAATCGGGGGACTTTCCCGTGTTTATACTATTCATAGCGGTTTGTAGCTCGACCGGTGTAACCAGCTCAATGTGTTTTCCACTGACCAACTGAGTAATGTGTTCAATTTCAGATATAACCTGTTTATGATACTGTTCGTCAAAAAGTTCGTTGACACTCTCCTTTGCCAGTGTTTCAAAATGTTCCTTAAAACCGTCCAATATATCCTCCCCAGTGAATTGTTTTTCCCCGACGTGCAGATCAGTAATAAACGAGTTGCCCTTCTTCCTCTGGGCATTTACCAGTTTATGGAATGTCTTAGAGTCCACTTTCTTTGTCTCCAGTATTTTTTGCTTGATCTCAGAATCTTTATGGGCAAGTGTTTGCCGGCAAATTTGTCTAAATTGTTTTTTGCTTTCATTTCTCTTTACAAGTAGCTCGTTTCCCTCCTGCATTGGCTTCCCAGAGTGTTTCCACATGACATAATCGTTTTTCATTACTTTCAGACACTGTGAAGGAGTATGGGTTACTGTACAACATACTTATATATACAGGTCTCTCAAGTTTGTGAACGGAAGCATTAAAATAAACTAGAAGAAGAGGGCCTACCACAAAGCAGCAACAAGAAGTTACAAAGGGATGCCAAAGATTACCAGGTTCTTCAAATAGACACCCTGTATGGATGTGGGAAGGACTTCAACAACTTTCACTGAGCAGAACACCACCCATCTCCCCTCCATGCCTGGAGACCCATCCATACCCATACCAGACCATTCACCACTTCAACAATGGCAAAAAGGTTTACAAAAATACCTCCATGCACTGGACCCATACACATCAGCAGGTCCAGGCACTCTACCTACTTGTTTTCTCAAGGAAGTAGCATGCCAGATTGCACCTGCACTTATGCTTGTGTTCCAGGCATCACTCCAACAAGGCAGGGTTCAAGAAGACTGGTAACTAAGTACTTCCAGTCAATTACAGCAAGATGCTGGAACACATCCTACATTCCCAGATCATATCACACCTTGACTCATACCAAATACTGTCTGAGTTACTGGCTTCTACAAGAAGAGAACATGCAAGTCTCAGCTCATCCTTATGCTCCAAGACCTATAGTGTGGTCTAGTCGCTAGGGATCAAATAGATGCAGTAGGATTTCAGCAAGGGTCCTACATGAGAGACTGATGATCAAGCTGTGACACTGCAGAATCAGAATTTTGAGCTGTGTTTAAAGATTTCTGACAGATAGAAGCAGAACGTTCTTGTAGACATTTACATGGCGGCCTCAGCCCTGTCACATCCGGGGTATCAAAAGGCACAATACTCTGACCACTTCTTTTCCTTAATATGTATATAAATAATCTTCCAGATAGAGTGAAATCCACCTAACACCTAAGTGCTGATGACAGTCTGATCTCAAACCAAGCTGACACTGTCAAGATACAGGAGGACATAGACTATATCAGTGACTCACCTGGCAAAGACAGTACACTCAATAACTTATATATAACCTCAAAGACTACTCGACAATACAAGCCAACATTTATTGGTGAATCAAAGAACTGACTATAAGTGGCAGCAATAATAAAATCAGATACTTTTATATGATATACAAACTTAAAAGATGTTTGAAAGAAATATCTTTTGACATTCATCATTGAACATATTTTAACACTACGTCTTTTCTGGTTACAGGAACTAAAACATCAGAGAGACAAATTAAAACAGTACCAGAAAAAGATCACTATACAAATTTCAAAAGATAGAGATGTTGCTAAACAACTATTAAAAGATGGGAAGAAAGAGTAAGTATAATAAAGGAAAACGTTTGCGTTGTTAAATAATACAGTGATTTCTCTACTGAAACCATTTAATGATATATGTTTTCTAATATAGTCATGTTTTGATTATTGCTTTGTTTCAGAAAAGCCAAGTTGTTGCTCAGGAAAAAGAAGTTTGGGGAAACCCAAGTTGAAAAAATGGATGGACAGCTGGACAATATAGAAAAAATGGTATTTTTTGTTTCTTTCATTTTGCCTATATTATTAATTATATAGGTAAATAATGAATTCATTATCTCTTATTATTTCAATAAAGGTGTCATTTTTTGTCATTTCTTTTTGTCAAAGTGTAGCTTAGTAGAAGGAATCAGCCCATTCACTACATGTGTATAATTTATTTAACCTGCAGATCTTTGATGCGGCTATTCACAATAAATGTTTTAGCCTTACATTTGAGGCCACTTCAGGCAAATTAGTTATTTAGGCTCATTCAAACAGAGAGTATGTAGGCAAACTTGTGCATACTAATGCATACTTATATACAGTCTCATCAGACACTTCACTGTCCACCCACATTTAGAAGTAACATGAATTTAACCTCTGAATTAAAAGTGGAATTGTAGCTGCTGGTTCCTATCCCATACCCCTATATTTGAAAGTGAAAACAGGGAAACAGTAGGATTCTTCTGACCCACCTCAACTTATAATTCACAAGGATAGAGGAGCCCTTCAGTGCGAAAAGATACATGTTGGCATTTTTCTATGGTGTACAATCAGATTACCATGTCCATCTGCTCCGTCTTATCAAAATATATACAAGTTGACAGATGCTTCTAACAAGGTAATGTACCGGTAAGTAAAATATGAACAGTGAATAACTTGATCCGACTCTGCAGATGAGATACATAAGACTGATCTAGATCTGCACTGTTCACAAAAGCCAATTGGTTCCTTTCCCCATTGATGGGCTCAAATCATTATTTTAGGAATGTGACTTGTTGTATTGTTCTTTGTAATGAGCCCTTCCTGGGTAGGTTTACACCTTGGTCTCTCTGTTAAAATCAAATGGTGTATGCATATACATCTTTCGAAGTCAAATGCCAATATTGAGTACCAGTAACTGCAACCTTTACCTCTTACCCCACTAAAATATAAAACTTGTATGAGCAAGATTTCACCTCTGTTAAAATACTTAAAGCTACTAAATTTGCTGTTCAGATAGATCTAGGGCTGGTGAAGTGTCACATATCATAGTTAGGTCACTGCGACCTTCGATACCCCCCCCCCCCCCCCCCCCCCCCCCCCCCACATCCCCAAGTTGAGGACTACATATTTTTCTGTAACTCTTTTACTTGTTGCTAAAGGTGCAGGACTAGTTTGTTTATCAAGATTCATTGTATGGTAGGATCATTTATTTTGCACATTGTTTTAGAAAACCAATTTTACCAAGTTAACGAGGACCCCGGTTTAATTAACAAGTACATTAAATGAGCAGCAGTTATTTCACCCTTCAACTTTACAGGTTCAAGATTTAGAATTTGCCCAGATTGAAGTGCAGGTTGTGAATGGTTTGAAAGCTGGAAATGAATCTTTAAAGAGACTACACCAGGTAAGGAAGTTACAGCTCTTTTATAACCCTTTCTCACATGCTTAGGCATCTGACACATCTGCAGCAGATGACTTTGGAAACATTGTAGTAAAACAGAAATAAAATCATAATGAGCAATTTCTCTTTTTGCAACAGTGTTTTCAGCTCATTTCAATAATTGAACTCCCATTTACCAAAAGTATTTTTATCAAGATTATTTCAAAGTTGTCTGCTGCAGATATTTAACCAGCTTTTCAACATAGTTGAAACCAGGTTATGAGAATGACGATGTCGTAGTTTGGGCGTGCAGGCAGGCGTGTGTCATCAAACTAACCTATGTTACAGAATATCTTTAGTTACAATTGACATATTGTAACCAAACTTGTTATGCAGAAAAGGTTTATGGAGACCTTTTAAGGGATTGCACTTAGGACCTCTAGGGTCACAGTCATGGTCGCTATAACTTAAGATAGAAAAACAGTTGAAACTGAATATCTTAAGTTACAGTTGACATACTGTAATCAATCTTAATATGTAGAAAGTTTATGGTCTCTGTTACTAAAAATAGAAAATAGTTGAAAACTAAACATCTTTAGTTACCGTTGACATATTTTAACCAAACTTGGTACATAGAAAGAGTTTATAGAGACCTTTCATAGGATTATATATGGAGTCCCTAGGGTCAAGGTCAAGGTCGATGTTACTAAAAATAGAAAATCAGTTGAAACTCAATTATAATTCTCAAAACACAGGCTGAAGTCGTTTTGTCAATCATTGAAAACCTGGTTTTCATCGCATTGCTGTGTTTCTTGTTTATAAGTGGGAATGGGTTTATCTCAATTATTGCTAAAACATAGATGAAAAATCTGTCAAGTTTACTGGAATGTTAGATGGATATAAATATCTTTATTCTATACCCAATGAAAAAGACTATCGGCATAACTCTCTGTCCGTCATTTACTTTTAGCTATAAATGATATCTTCTCCTAAACCACTGGACCAATTTCAACCAAACTTAAAATCAAAAGTATCTATGATGATTGTCTTTCAAAACAAATTAAAGATTTAATGTGCCGTGGCATAACATTAACAATGTTCCTGACTCCCTATCATTAGATTGGTTAGACTATGTAATAAAACAATGAATTGCTCATTTCATTTAACTGTAATCCTTTACCACTGTCTTGCAGATACATTTTTAGCTCGACTATTCGAAGAATATGAGAGCTTTACTACTCGCCCCAGCGTCGGCGTCCGCGTCCGGTTAAAGTTTTAGGGCAAGTTGGCATTTTCATTCATAAGTATTTGTGCTATAGCTTTCATATTTGGAATATAGTTACACCTTTAAGCTTTCTTCACATTGAATGCTGAAGATGCTGAGTGTGACCTTCTTTTTGGGGTAAAAAACATGATTTTGGGAGGTTAAAGTTTTAGGGCAAGTTGGGATTTTCATTTTTGTTTTAATTTTTCTCAATAAGTACTTGTGTTAGGGCCTTCATATTTGGAATATAATTACATACGATACCTTTCCTCATATTGTATGCTGTAAATGCTGATTTCGACTTTTTGAGGTAAAACACATGACTTTGGGTGGTTAAAGTTTTAGGGCAAGTTGGGATTTTCATTTAATTTTTTTAACTTTTCTCAATAAGCACTTGTGTTAGGGCTTTCATATTTGGAATTTAATTACATAAAATGCCTTTCCTCATATTGTTAGCTGAAGATGCTGATTTGACTTTCTTTTTTAGGTAAAAAAACATGATTTTGGGTGGTTAAAGTTTTAGGGCAAGTTGGGATTTTCATTTTTAGCTCGACTATTCGAAGAATATGAGAGCTTTACTACTCGCCCCAGCGTCGGCGTCTCCGTCGGCGTCCGGTTAAAGTTTTAGGGCAAGTTGGGATTTTCATTCATAAGTATTTGTGCTAGGGCTTTCATATTTGGAATATAGTTACATCTTATACCTTTCTTCACATTGAATGCTAAAGATGCTGAGTGTGACCTTCCTTTTGGGAAAAAAAACATGATTTTCGGGGTTAAAGTTTTAGGGCAAGTTGGATTTTATTTTTTTTATTTTATTTTTCTCAATAAGTACTTGTGCTAGGGCTTTCATATTTGGAATATAATTACATCTAATACCTTTCTTTATATTGTATGCTGAAGATTCTGAGTTTTACCTTCTTTTTGGGGTAAAAGACATGATTTTGGGTGGTTAAAGTTTTAGGGCAAGTTGGCATTTTCATTTAATTTTTTAATTTTTCTCTATAAGAATTTGTGCTAGGGCTTTAATATTTAGAATATAGTTACATCTTATACCTTTCTTCACATTGAATGCTGAAGATGCTGAGTGTGACCTTCTTTTTGGGGTAAAAAACATGATTTTTGGTTGTTAAACTTTTGGATTTAAAGTAGGATTTTATTTTATTTTTTTAACTTTTTCTGAATAAGTACTTGTGCTAGGGCTTTCATATTTGGAAAATAATTACATTTAATACATTTCTTCATATTATATGCTGAAGATGCTGAGTGTGACCTTCTGTTTGCGGTAAAACACATGCTTTTGGGTGGTTAAAGTTTTAGGGCAAGTTGGCTTTTTCATTTAATTTTCTAATTTTTTAAGTAAGTACTTGTGTTAGGGCTTCCATATTTGGAATATAATTACATGTAATACCTTTCTTCACATTGTATGTTGAAGATGCTGAGTGTGACTTTTAGGGGGTTAAAAACTTTAGATAAATTCTTAATTTTTGGTTACATTTCTTTCTAATTGTGATCATTTATTTATCAAATATAATTCTTCAACATATCAAACGGGTTTTGCATGGTGTCAAACATTAGGAAAACCTTTTTAGCTCACCTGTGCACGAAGTGCTCAAGGTGAGTTATTGTGATCGCCCTATGTCCGGCGTCCGTTGTCCGTCGTCCGTCGTCAGTCGTCCGTCGTCCGTCGTCCGTCAACATTTTCTCCTCTGTAACCGGTGGGTCAACTGGGATGAAACTTCACAGAAAGCATCCTCTCAATGTCCTCACCAGAATTCCTTAAAATTTTCGGGATCCATGCATAATTCTGGTTTCCATGGCAACGAAATGAAAAAACTTCAAAATTCTTAAAAAATCTTCTCCTCCGAAAGTGTCAGGCCGATTTTCAAATAATTTTGTAGAAATGTTCCTCGGGTGACCCTCTATCAGATTCCTTCAAGCCATGTTGATTGGTCGAAAAACATGGCCGCCAGGGGGGGGCGGGGCTATTTTTCCTTATATGGCTATAGTGCAAACTTAAAAAATCTTCTCCTCCGAAAGTGTCTGGCCGATTTTCAAATAATTTTGTAGAAATGTTCCTCGGGTGACCCTCTATCAGATTCCTTCAAGCCATGTTGATTGGTCGAAAAACATGGCCGCCAGGGGGGGCGGAGCTATTTTTCCTTATATGGCTATAGTGCAAACTTAAAAAATCTTCTTCTCCAAAAGTGTCAGGCCGATTTTCAAATAAATTTGTAGAAATGTTCCTTGGGTGACCCTCTATCAGATTCCTTCAAGCCATGTTGATTGGTCGAAAATCATGGCCGCCAGGGGGGTGCGGGGCTTTTTTGCCTTATATAGCTATAGTGCAAACTTAAAAAATCTTCTCCTCCAAAAGTGTCGGGCCGATTTTCAAATAATTTTGTAGAAATGTTCCTTGGATGACCCTCTATCAGATTCCTTCAAGCCATATTGATTGGTCAAAAAACATGGCTGCCAGGGGGCGGGGCTATTTTGCCTTTTATTGCTATAGTGAAAACTTAAAAAATCTTCTCCTTCAAAAGTGTCAGGCCGATTTTCAAATAATTTTGTAGAAATGTTCCTAGGGTGACCCTCTATCAGATTCCTTAAAGCCAAGTTGATTGGTTGGAAACTATGCCCGCCAGATGGCGGGGCTTATATAGCTAAAGTGAAAAAAAAAATCAGGTGAGCGATTCCAGGGCCATCATGGCCCTCTTGTTTTAAGGTTTTGCTAATTTTGGAATCGGTCAGTTTTAACATTTGTGTTTAGCTCAACGTTAAAGTTACATCATTCAAATCACTTCATACTTCACATATTTGTTATAGAGGACCATCGTACAATTAGGTTAGATAACTCCATTGTATCCTAAATATGGAGTAATGGCCCTTGATTGACTTAAAAAAAAATATTTTTAAATTATATTTAAATGTATGTATATCTATTCAGTTGCTTTTACATATAGAGTATATAATATGATTTAATAGTACTTAAGTGCAATATAATGAAATAGTGCTTTATGTGAATAAGCGGCATGTAGTCGAGCGCGCTGTCCTCCGACAGCTCTTGTTTTTTAAATTGTTCTCAATAAGCACTTGTGTTAGGGCCTTCATATTTGGAATATAATTACATATAATACTTTTTCTCGTATTGTATGCTGAAGATGCTGATTTTGACTTTCTTTTTGATGTAAAAAACATGATTTTGGGTGGTTAAAGTTTTAGGGCAAGTTGGGATTTTCATTTAATTTTTTAATTTTTCTCAATATGCACTTGTGTTAGGGCTATCATATTTGGAATTTAATTACATATAATACCTTTCCTCATATTGTTAACTGAAGATGCTGATTTGACTTTCTTTTTGAGGTAAAAGAAATGATTTTGGGTGGTTAAAGTTTTAGGGCAAGTTGGGATTTTCATTTAATTATTTAATTTTTCTCAATAAGTACTTGTGTTAGGGCTTTCATATTTGGAATATAATTACATATTATTCCTTTTTTCACATTGTATGTTGAAGACAATGGAGTGTGACCTTCTTTTTGGGGTAAAAAACATTATTTTGGTTGATTTTGAGAATTTGAGATGAATTCATTATTTTTGGTTACATTAATTTTTAATTATGATCATTCATTTATCAAATATAGTTCTTCACCATTTCAAACGGGATTTGGTGTCAAACATTTGGAAAACCTTTTTTTAAGGTTTTGCTATTTTTGGACTCAGTCAGTTTTAACATTTGCGTTTAGCTCAACGTTAAAGTTTTGATTTTAGCTCAACTAGTCAAAGAAAAATGGAACTTTACTACTCGCCCCAGTGTCGGTGTCCGGTTAATGTTTTAGGGCAAGCTGGCATTTTCATTTATAACTAATACCCTTCATTCAAATCAGTCTTTATACTTCACACATTTGTTAAGGACCATCACACAATTAGGTTGCATAACTCCATTGTATCCTAAATATGGAGTTATGGCCCTTGATTGACTTAGGAAATTTGATTTTTAAATTATATATATTTAAATGTATGTATCTATTCAGTTGCTTTTACATATAGAGTATATATGATTTAATAGTACTTAAAGGCAATATACGGAAATAGTGCTTTTAAAAGTGAATAAGCGTTGTAAAGTCGAGCGCGCTGTCCTCCGACAGCTCTTGTTAAACAACTGCTGCAGTTCAATACTTTATTATCCCCGCCAAAAAAGGTGAAAAGGTTATTGGTGTGATGTTTATCAAGTTTATCACCTTGAACATATGTATACTGTATTTCGAGGTTTTGTGTGCAACCCCATGTCTGTGTAAATACTTATTAGCAAAATCATTCCCCTTTTTTTTTCACTAAGAATTCAGTTTTAAGTTTTGCAAGCAATCTCTATTCCTGTAAGTTCTTGGTATATTCAGTTGTAACTTTAAGAATGTCTTTGGGGTCATTAGATTATCTGTATTGCCAAGTCACTTTACTCTGATTTGCAAATTAGTAAAATTGTGCCCCTTTTAACCTTTTCCGAGATGTTTTCAAAGCAAGCAACTGTTACATGGCATAATAGGAAAACAGTAAAATTAATGACCCTTTTAATATTGTTTTTCAGATATGTTCATTAGACGATGTGGAGAGAATAATGGATGAGACAAGAGAGGCTCAGGAGTATCAGAGTGTGAGTACACCCATTCCAGTGTGTAGACACCTTTTGATGCATCTGCAGCAAAAATCTTTTAAAAACCATAATGATCAATTTATCTTTGGTCAAAGTGCTTTCAACTCTTTTTAATTGTTGTATGCTTTTAACATTCTTCTATTAAGATTTTCCATATTTTTGCCTAGATATTATCAAATTCGTTTGTTGCAATTTTGTTGTATGTGTGATTTCTTTCCTGTTTTAGACAACTTCTTATGACTTTTGCAGCAGACAAATTAAAAATAATTGTTTTCAAAGTTGAAATTACTCATAGATGAGCAATAATTTTCCTTTGCACAAAATATTATGAAACTTTTTATCAAAGTTATGGTTCCAGTTATTCCAGATGTTAAATGTTTCTTCATATGTTTTCAAAGCAGATGACTCTAAGAATATCATATCTGGTAAATGGATAATCTTCATCAGTATTGTTAAGGTTTATTTCTGGGCTAAGGGGGATTTCAACCTAAATATAACAAGTATTGATTGTAAAATGTCAAACTTGCACAATTGGTGGACCTCTGTTTTGTAGTGAATGGGTGCTTAGAAGGTGATTTGAGAAATGATAAGGAAAACTGATCACATCTTAACCCTCTCCCAGATTATAATCTCTAGTTAACCAATAAGGAACATCTCCGTAAATAAAATTATAACTATTAAGATAGTGTAGAAAACATTGTGAGGAAAAAGGAAGAATTGATGTAAATGAGCAATTTCCTTCTTTCCCATAATGTTTTCAAAAGTCGTCTGCATGTGGTTTGGGCAAGGATAAAGTATAAGTGCTGATAAGAGCAATGACAAGAAAACAATCTGACATTTAACCCTTTCTCACTTGCAACAAATCTGCAGCAGACGACTTTGAAAACATCTAGGCAAAAGCACAGAAAATCCCTCTAAATGAAAGAACAATAATTGAATACTTGGTGACGAGAGGAGAAATTGCTTGTTTTGAGCAATTTCTTCTTTTGTCGCCATGTTATCAAAAGCCATCTGATGCAGAGGCGTCGGCAAGCGTCTATATATGGGAAAGGGGTAAACAATTTCATGTTTATGCATTATTCATGTTGTGTTTTGTTTTAATTTAGGAAATCGATGATTTATTGTCTGGTGGTTTGACAGACCAAGATGAAGATGAAGTCATGTCAGAATTAGAAGATATTATTAAGGTACGTTATAGTATGGATATGTCACTTTTATATAGATTTGTCACAGACTAGTTGAAATATAACGCTTATATTAAAAAATGTAGTAAAATAATTTTTAAAGTTGACCATTCCTCTCTTAATGCCATATTTTATTGAAATGATGTATAGTAGCAAACTTTTATTTTTCATAATTTTAAAAAGTGGCTACATCTATTCCTCATCACAAATGAAACAGAGGAAGTGGTAAATACCAAATAAGGGCAAACGTTATTAAACTTTGCCTTTTTAGCTCACATGACAACAAAGTGCAGGGTGAGCTATTTTGAACAGTTACTGTCAGTCAATCTGTCTGTCTGTCAGAATGTTCACATTTTTCTGCAAATTACTTTTAAACTTATTTGCCAATTTCAAATAAATCTACAGGAATATTTAGCAGATATCTAGGCCCTCTTTCAAAAATGTTTAAAGAATTGAATTTGTTGGAAAACATGAACAAATTTATAAATTTTCTTATCCAAAAGCATTGTCTTGATGGGAAAATAATTTGTCGCAAATGTTCCTTGGATAAACAAACCACTACCTAGTATGTTCAAATTATTCTGATCTGTTTAAGAACATAACCGCCAAGGTGCATGGCTTGTTTTTCCTTATATATCCATAGTAACAACTTTAAATAGTCTACTTGTTTAACCCCTTCCCTCATATAGATGCTTTCTGACACCTCTGCAGCAGACAGCTTTTTGAAAACATAGCGACAAATGAAGAAATTGCTCAAAACAAGCATTTTCTCCTTTTGCCACAATGTTTTCCACTTTTAGTCATAGGTTATCCATTCAATTGTAGACATTTTCTATTTTTTGACAAAATATGTTCAAAGTCGTCTGCTGCAGAGTTGACATATGAGGGAAAGGGTTAAAAGCAAAGCCCAAATTTGTACTTAATTTGGCAGAAATGATCCTTGGCTAACATTCTTTGAAGATTGTTAATATTTTTCTGATCCATTGAAAAGCATTTTTCAGCTTTGATGTATCTGAATACATAAGCATTTTTGCAAGCTTTATCACAAGTTATGTCTCTCGACACTTAATGAATGAAGCACCATGGCTTGCATAATGGGTTGGGGTTTAAGATATTGTTTCACAAACATACTTACTTGGATTATGTGACAATTATTCCATTATTCCAGCAATCGCTGCCTGATGTAGGAGAAGGAGAGGATGTCACTGTTCCTGCAATGCCTGATGTTCCTGAAGATGAACCGGAAGCTAAAGGTGATAATGGCAAACTAACACCGCTACAAACAATGTTTTTAAAATATCATGAAAAAAGAAGAAATTAATTGAAACAAGCATTTTATTCTTTTTTAGCTCACCTATGCACGAAGTGCAAGGTGAGCTATTGTGATCACATTTTGTCCGGCGTCCGTCCGTCGTGCGTTGTCAACATTTGAGCTTGTTAACACTCTACAGGCTACATTTTGCATCCAATCTTCATGAAAGTTTATCAGAACGTTCATCTCCATAAAATCTTGGACAAGTTCGAAACCGGGCCATATGAGGTCAAAAACTAGGTCACTAGGTCGAATTGAAGGGAAATCTTGTTAACACTCTGGAGGCCGCAATGTTTGTCTTGATAATATGTAGGTCAAGTTCGAACATGTGTCACGTCGGGTCAAAAAGTAGGTCACTAGGTCAAATTGAAAGAAAATCTCGTTAACACTCCAGAGGCCGCAATTTTTACTTCAGCAGTTTGAAATTTTGTCAAAATGTTTGTCTTAAAAATATCTAGGTCAAGTTCGAATATGGGTTATGCCGGGTCAAAAACTAGGTCACTAGGCCAAATTGAAGGAAAATCTTGTTAACACTTTTGATGCCGCATTTTTTGCTTCAGCAGCTTGAAATTTGGTCAGAATGTTTGTCTTAAAGATATCTAGGTCAAGTTCAAATATGGGTCATATTGGATCAGAAACTAGGTCACTAGGCCAAATTGAGGGAAAATCTTGTTAACACTTTTGATGCCGCATTTTTTGCTTCAGCAGCTTGAAATTCGGTCAGAATGTTTGTCTGAATTATATCTAGGTCAAGTTCGAATATAGGTCATATTCGATCAGAAACTAGGTCAATAAAGGAAAATATTGTTCAAACTCCGGAGGCCGCATAATACTTTGAGCAAGTTGAAACTTTGTCAGAATGTTGTCTTGATGATATCTAGTCCATGTTGGAATATGGGTCATATCAGGTAAAAAAATATAGATCACTAGGCCAAATGAAGGAAAATATTGTTAACAATGTGGAGGTTGCATTCAGAATAATTGTCTTGATGTGTTTTGCATTGCAGTACATTGTATAATTAAGGTGAGCGATCCAGGGCCATCATGGCCCTCTTGTTTAAAATGTTTTCAACTATTTTTTATCAAAACCATACTTCCAATTTGTCCAGATATCTGTAACAGATATATCTAGTGTTATTTGCAAATAATTTTGTGGAAATGATCCTAGGGTGACCCTCTATCAGATTCCTTCAAGCCATGTTTATTGGTTGAAAAACATTATCTCCAGGGGCGAGCCGTTTTGCCTTATATAGCTTTAGTTAAAACTTTATAAATCTTCTGCTCCAAAAATATCAGGCCAATTTCTAAATGATTTTGTAAAAATGTTCCTTATAAGCAATTTCTCATTTTGCCACAATGTTTTTGAGAGTCATCTGCTGCAGAGACATCAGAAAGCTGTATGCATGTGGAAAAGGGTAAACACTATTTCTGAGCTCAATGCATTTCGTATTTAATTTTCAGAGAAAGCAAGAAAAGCAAAAGAACAGAGAGAACCAATGCTGGCATCATGACAGAATGACTCTGTATAGGATATCAACTAATTATATATTTGTATAAACATGAGGACTTGTAAGCTACAACAAGTTGAAATTGGCTGCATAATTTGTCTATTTCTATATATAAAAATAGCTTCTGAAGACTTTTGTCAGAAACTGTACCTTACCTTTGATATATGGATTATGACAGCTCTGGTGAAATCATTAATGAGTTAATGATGACATATACACAGACCCAGTTTCAAATTACAGACGAATCACAATCGGGATTTAGTGCCGGATATTCTGCAATTGATATTCTGCAATTGATAATGTCTTCTGTCTCCAGAGCATGGTTCAAAGTATATATATCTAAGCCTGGTGGTAGATATTATGTACTTAATGTCGATTTAAAAAAAAAAAATCGACTCCTTGAACCATTACAAACTCTTTACATGTCTCAACAAAAAGGGTTTAACTGGAAAATTCTTCAAGATTATTAGATCAAATTTATTCAAATATAAAGGTGCATGTAAAAATAGACTCAAAATTGATGCATCCTATTCTATGTAACATGGGATTGAAACAAGGTGACCTAAGTTCTCCTATAATGTTTACTATCTATATAAATGAATTGTGTACTTATGTTAAACAAAACTGTAACATGGGAATTTCATAACAAATGATATTCCTGATATCTTTTGTTTATTATTTGCAGACGATGTAACCAATTGTGCTGATACTGCCGTCAATTTTCAAAACCAATTTAATACCATAGATAATTGTATCCAGAAACAGAGGTCCATTTAGAGAGTATGAACGTTGGGTTTATAGGGATGAACTTATAAAAGACTTCAAAATACAAATATATGAGTTGACTATTTACACCAAACTTATCCTGGCATTCAGCAACAACAAAACTTGCAGCACAGGCCCATAAATTTGAAAAAACTTTTCTATTTATGTATGGTTTTGTATGGCTTTCTTAAGATATAGGTAATGAAACGTATTTCATAAAGCAAGTAAAACAAAGATTAAACAACTGTTCCTTTCAAATGTGGCATACTGATATAAATACATCTTCAAGGTGTGATTTGTACAAAAATGTTAAAATATTATTAAATGTAGAAAGCTATTTAGATTTAGACATTTCATCCTACTATAAACGTTCTCTGTCGCGTTTCAGATTCTCAAGCCACATACTTAACTTGGCTGTCATTTTAATATTAAAAGATAAAATCTAATTTGTGTATATTTCTTTATGCAAAAAGATGCCTTAGTGATCAAGGTGAGTTATTGTGATCACCTTTTGTCCGGTGTCCGTTGTGCATCGTCTGTCAACATCTTCTCCTCAGTAACCAGTGGGTCAATTGGGATGAAACCAGACCTCACCAGATCCATGCAGGATTCTGGTTTCCATGGCAACCAAACGAAAAAATAATTAAAATTCTTCTTCTCCCAAACTGGTTGACTGATTTTCAATGTTTTTTGTTGAAATGTTTCTTGGATAACCCTCCATCAGATTCCTTCAAGCCATGTTGATTGGTCGAAAAACATGCCTGCCATGGGGTGGGCTATTTTGCCTTATATGGCTATATAGTCAAGCTGATTTTCAAATAATTTTGTAGAAATGTTCCTACGGTGACCCTCTATCAGATTCCTTGAAGCCATGTTGATTGGTCGAAAAACCTGGCCGGCAGAGGGCGGGCTGTTTTGCATTATACATGTATGGCTATAGCGAAAACTTAAAATCTTCTCCTCTGAAAGATTCAGGCCAATTTTCAAATAATTTTGTAGAAATGTTCCTTGGGTGACCCTCTATCAGATTCCTTCAAGCCATGTTGATTGGTTGAAAAACATGGCCACCAGTGGGCAGGGCTGTTTGGAGATTTACATTGTGACAAAAGGAGAAATTGCATGTGTGTTTTCAAAAAGCCGTCTGCTGCAGAGGCGTCAGAAAGCGTCTATATGAGGGGAAGGGTTAACTGCAAAGGTTATTTAGAAAGCATAAACTTTATCGTATTTTACTTTAATTTAAAAAGAGTTATATTGACTATTAAACATAAGGGTTTAATATCTGCTTCTCAATGTACAAAACATTTCTTGTTTCTTTAATAGTCAAAATTGATTTCAGAAATGTTTGTGAACAAGACTTTATAGTATAAAGGGTTTGATTATTGGGTTTATTTTCATAATTAGAACTGTTTAAATGCAGATATTTCGTTACAGCTGCATTTACATGTTTCACTTAAGAGTAATTCTCCCTTTCATGTTATTTATGATGGGCCAAAACAAGAATAACTTATATCTACATTATTCAAGATTTTACTGAAAAACATTTAAGTCTGATCAGGTAACCTTGACCCTTTCCATCATGTTACAAATCTGCAGCAGATGAGAAAATATGGGAACAAATATTTGATACCTCTATAAATAAAAGTATAATTATTGTATAAATTAAAAACTCATTATGAGCATTTTGTCCTTTTGCCACAATGTTTTCAGAAGTCAACTGTTGCTGACATGTCTTTATATATAAAAGAAATTTATTGAAAGGTTTAAAGTATTTCAATGTCACTACAATTTGGTACTGAATTATTGTTTTATTCATTGCAATGCTCTTTTTAGATCACCTGAGCCAAAGGATCACTCAGGCCTTTGATATTTGGTATGTAGCTTCATCTAATGGACCTCTACCAAGAGTGTTCAATTGTAGCCCTGGTGTCAAAAATGACCCCTCCCCTGGGATCACTTGTTTGACATAGACTTGTATAGGGAAAAAACTTTAAAAATCTTCTTGTCTAAAAGTAGATGGCCCAGGCCTTTGATGTTTGATACGTAGCTTTATCTAGTGGACCTCTACCAAGATTGTTTAAATTATAGCCCTAGGGTCAAAACTTACCCCTCCCCGGGGGTCACTTGTTTGACATAGACTTGTATAGGGAAAAAACGTTAAAAATCTTATTGTCTAAAAGTAGAAGGCCAAGGCCTTTGATATTTGGTATGTAGCTTTATCTAGTGAACTTCTACCAAGATTGTTCAATTTATAGCCCTGGGGTCAAAAAGGACTCCTCTCCAGGGGTCACTTGTTTTACGTAGACTCATATAGGGAAAAAACTTTAAAAATCTTCTTGTCTAAAAGGAGAAGGCCAAGGCCTTTGATATTTGGTATGTAGCTTCATCTATTGGACCTCGACCAATCTTGTTCAAATTATAGCCCTGGGGTCAAAAATTACCCCACCCCGAGGGTCACTTGTTTTACGAAGACTCGCATAGGGAGAAACTTTAAAAATCTTCTTGTCTGAAGGTAGAATGTCCAGGCTTTTGATATTTGGTATGTAGCTTCATCTAGTTGACCTCTAGCAAGATTGTTCAAATTATAGCCCTGGGGTAAAAAATGGCCCCATCCCGGGTCACTTGTTTGACATAATATACTTGTATAGGAAAAGTTGATATTTGAAATCTAACTTCATCTAGTGGACCTCAACCAAGATTGGTCAAATTAATAGCCCTGGTGTCAAAAATGGCCCCACTCTGGGGATCACTTGTTTTACATAGACTTGTTTTTGTAAACACTTTAAAAATATTCAGGTGATCGATTTTGGGCCATCTTGATTTACCCAAAAATTGTTAACATTTAATAAGTGGCCGGTTAGTTAGAGCACATAATGGTTTTAAATAAAATTGATAACTATTCATGCCAATAAAATTATAATTCCTTGAATGGTAATCATTTACTCTCTACTGGGCAGGAAGTGCTCAGGGCGAGCTATTGTGTCATGTCATGTCATGCAAGGTCTTCAAACAACATCGCCCCACAGGGTCATACCAAATACTAACAAGTTAGTTAGTGCCATGCAGAGTTTTTCGGCAAAGTTAGGGAAAAATCTCTTTTATTTCCCTAATGAACTCCACCCACAGATTCTCACTAGCCAAACCACTATAATTATGTTGGTTTCAGCAAGATAAGGGTTAAAATGACTTAGCAGGTCACCAAAGAATGTTCATGTACCAGTTAGTATTTCAAAATCAAACATTTATTTTCTTGGGATTTGTTTTTAAATTGTTTACACTGGGTGTAAAGGGTAAAACAGCCCCAGCCCCTGGTGGCCATGTGTTTTGACCAATCAACATGGGCTGAATTAATCGGGTATAGGGTCACCCAAGGAACATACCTACAGATATTTATTTGAAAATCAGTCCAATAATATTTTTAAGGTTTTCACTATAGTCATTTGAGGTTTTTTAACTCACCTAAGCACGAAGTGCAAGATGAGCTTTTGTGATCACTCAACGTCCAGCATCCGTCGTCGTCGTCGGCGTCTGTTAACAATTTCCTACAAATGACTTCTCCTACTAAACCAATGAACAGATTTCACAGGAATGGTCCTTAGGTAGTCCTCTTTCAAAGTTGTTCAAAGAAATTAATTCCAAGTAGAACTTTGGTTGCTGCGGCATCAGAAAAGGAAAAAATTGCCAAATCTTAAAAAATCTTCTTGTCCAAAAGTACTGGCCCGATTTGAAAATTATTTTGCACAAATGTTCCTTGAGGTACCCTCTACCAAGATTGTTCAAATATTTCCAATCCGTTGAAAAACATTGCCGCCAGGGGCGGAGCTTATTTTCCTTACATGTGCATTGTTAAAACTTTAAAAATCTTCTTGTCCAAAAGTACTGGCCCGATTTGAAAATTATTTTGCACAAATGTTCCTTGGGACACTCTTTACCAAGATTGTTCAAATATTTCCGATCCGTTGAAAAGCATGGCCGCCAGGGGGTGGAGCTAGTTTTCCTTATATGTGCATTGTTAAAACTTTGTAAAATCTTCTTGTCCAAAAGAACTGGCCCGATTTAAACATTATTTTGCACAAATGTTCCTTGGGGCACCCTTTACCAAGATTGTACAAATATTTCCAATCCGTTGAAAAACATGGCGCCCAGGGGGCGGAGCTTGTTTTCCTTATATGTGCATTGTTAAAACTTTAAAAATCTTCTTGTCCAAAAGTACTGGCCAGATTTAAAAATTATTTTGCACAAATGTTCCTTGGGGCACCCTTTACCAAGATTGTTTAAATATTTTTGATCCGTTGAAAAACATGGCCGCCAGGGGGCGGAGCTTGTTTTCCTTATATGTGCATTGTTAAAACTTTAAAAATCTTCTTGTCCAAAAGTATTGGCCTAAAAAGAGTAAAAACTTTGAAAACTATTGAAGTTTTATTAAATCAGGTGAGCGATATAGGGCCATCATGGCCCTCTTGTTTACCAATCAAAATGGCTTGAAATAATCTCATAGAGGATCACCCAAGCAACATAATTATCTACAATATAATTTGGAAATTGACCAGATACTTTCGTCGGATAAGAATTTTCTCTATTAGGAATCTGGTAAAGGGTCACCAAAGGAACATTTCTACAAATTTATTTGAAAATAGGTATACATTGTACCAGTTTTGGAAGAGAAGACTTTTCTTTCTGTTGCCATAGAACATTTGAATGAATTAGGAGAGAGGAGATAATGCTACCTTTGAAGCTTCGTCCCAATTGACCAGTGTTTACAGAGAAATCACTTGAAGCCAAAATATAACAGACGAATGAGGGAAATAAAATTGAAGGAATTAGGAGAGAGGAGATAATACTAACTTTGAAGCTTTGTCCCAATTGACCAGTGTTTACAGAGAAGTCACTTGAAGCCAAAATATGACAGACGCATGAGGGACATTTTGCAATAAAGGGATTCAATAATTGTTAGCTTATTTTCCTTAACCAAAGCACCAATCTTAAATGAACTTTATTCGAATGTTCCTTTGATTGTCCACTTTCAGAAGTGTTCAAAGATTTAAATTCTATGTAGAATTTTAGTTAGTTGCTGAGGCATCTGAAACAGGGTATGCTCAAACTTTGAAATGCTTCTCTTACAAATTACGCTTTTTCTGATTTTGTAGATAATTTAGTAGAAACGTTCCTTGGGTCACCCTCTACAACATGAGGGCCAAGATGGCCCTTAATCAATCATGTGAGTGATAGAAGAGTAGCAAATGCTACTGCTTATAAAGGGGAACATTTTATCAAGAGTGGGAATGAACTACAAATGAAACAGCTTATAAGTAAAGGACATTTGTAATAAGGTATTAAATCATTGAACAATTTAAAAGAGACAGGCAGTTTCAGAGGAGAAGAATTTTAAAGTTATGGCATTTTTTTCACCTTTCTGATGACGTAGCAACCAAAGTACCGTATATAATTTATATCTAAAGAATATAATTTTACCCCTTTTATGATGACGCCTGAATGCTATGTCTTTCAACCAATCATTATGGCTTGAACAAAGCTCACCAGAGCATGAAGTGTTCAAGATGAGTTCATGAAGTGCTCAAGATGAGTTTTTGTGATCGCATTTGTCAGTCGTCAAGTTTTGCCTTTTTAACACTACAGGTTACATTTTGCATCAGATCTTCATGAAAGTTTATCAGAACATTCTTCTCCATCAAATCTTTGACAAGTTTGAAACTGGGTCAGATGATGTCAAAAACTAGGTCACTAGGTCAAATCGAAGGGAAATCTTGTTAACATTCTGGAGGCCACTTTTTAGCTCACCTATGCACGAAGTGCAAGGTGAGCTATTGTGATCACATTTTGTCCGTCGTCCGTCCGTCGTCCATCGTCAACATTTGAGCTTGTTAACACTCTACGGGCTACATTTTGCATCCAATCTTCATGAAAGTTTATCAGAACGTTCATCTCCATAAAATCTTGGACAAGTTCGAAACTGGGCGATATGAGGTCAAAAACTAGGTCACTAGGTCGAATTGAAGGAAAATCTTGTTAACACTGGAGGCCACATTTTCAACTTGAGCATATTGAAACTTTATCAGAATGTTTGTCTTGATGATATGTAGGTCAAGTTCGAACATGGGTCACGTTGGGTCAAAAAGTAGGTCACTAGGTCAAATTGAAGGAAAATCTTGTTAACACTCCAGAGGCCGCAATTTTTGCTTCAGCAGTTTGAAATTTTGTCAAAATGTTTGTCTTAAAAATATCTAGGTCAAGTTCGAATATGGGTTATGCCGGGTCAAAAACTAGGTCACTAGCCCAAATTGAAAGAAAATCTTTTTTACACTTTGGATGCCGCATTTTTTGCTTCAGCAGCTTGAAATTTTGTCAGAATGTTTGTCTTAAAGATATCTAGTTCAAGTTCAAATATGGGTCATATTGGATCAGAAACTAGGTCACTAGGCCAAATTGAGGGAAAATCTTGTTAACTCTGTAAAAGCTGCATTTTTTGCTTCAGCAATTTGAAATTTGGTCAGAATGTTTGTATAAATGATATCTAGGCCAAGTTCGGATATGGGTCATGCCGGGTTAAAAACTAGGTCACTAGACCAAATTGAAGGGTAATCATGTTAACACTCTGGATACTGCATTTTTAATTTCAGCATGATAAAACTTTATCAGAATGTTTTTCTTGATGATATGTATGCCAAGTTTGAATATGGGTCATGCTGGATCAAAAACTAGGTCACTAGATCAAATTGAAGGAAAATCTTGTGAACACTTTGGATGCCGCATTGTTTGCTTCAGCAGCTTGAAATTTGGTCAGAATGTTTGTCTGAATTATATCTAGGTCAAGTTCAAATATGGGTCATATTGGATCAGAAACTAGGTCAATAAAGGAAAATATTGTTCAAACTCCGGAGGCCGCATTTTTACTTTGAGCAAGTTGAAACTTAGTCAGAATGTTGTCTTGATGATATCTAGTCCATGTTGGAATATGGGTCATATCAGGTAAAAAATATAGATCACTAGGCCAAATGAAGGAAAGTATTGTTAACACTGTGGAGGTTGCATTCAGAATAATTGTCTTGATGTGTTTTGCATTGCAGTACATTGTATAATTAAGGTGAGCGATCCAGGGCCATCATGGCCCTCTTGTTTAAATTGAGCATGTTGAAACTTTATCAGAATGTTTGTCTTGATGATATGTAGGTCAAGTTCGAATATGGGTCATAATGGGTCAGAACTAGGTCTCTAGGCCAATTTGAAGGAAAATCTTGTTAACACTCTTGAGGCTGCATTTTTAACTTGAGCATGTTGAAACTTGTTTATCTAGATGATATGTAGGCCAAGTTTGAATATGAGTCATGTTGGGTAAAAAACTAGGTCACTAGGTCAAGTTGAAGGAAAATCTTGTTAACACTTTAGATGCCGCAATCTTCGTTTCAGCAGTTTTGAAATTTTATCAGAATGTTTGTCTTGTATGTATATGTAGGTCAAGTTTGAATATGGTTCATATGGGTCGAAACTGGTTCACTAGGCCAAATTGAAGGGAAATCTTGTTAACACCCTGGAGGCAGCATTTTTAATTTGAGCATGTTGAAACATCAGAATGTTTGTCTTGATAATATGTAGGCCAAGTTCAAATTGAAGGAATGTTTATCTTAATGATATTTAGGTCATGTATGAATAGGGTGGGTCACTAGGCCAAATTGTAGGAAATTCTTGTTTACACTGCAGCATTAGAAAAAGGGCAAAATTCTAATTCAAGTGCATGTCTGATTTCAAAATAATGTAGCAGGAATGTTTGTTCAGTGACCCTACACATAATTTGTTTAAGCTATTTTGATTGGTTGAAAACAGTAGCAACAAGGCGGCATCAAAAAAGGGGTAAAATAAACATCTAGCTTCAAACATCATTGTCTCCTAAACAACTGGACAGATATCAACCAAACTTCCCAGGAACATTACTTTGGTGGTGTTTGAACATGTATTTCCTTATTACAAAAGCCCTTTACTTATAAGTTGTTTCAATTACAGTGTCCACTCTAAGCAGTTTCGTTCGCACTCTTGATCAAATTTCCCCCGATAATAGCAGTTACGAATTTGCTACTATACCATCACTATAGGCATCACTCAGTTGATAAGTTTAGGGTCACTTTAGCCCACTTGTTCGTGTTAAGCTTACCCAAGCACAAAGTTTTTTTAATGTTTGTCCTGGTGTCGTAGCGGAAATATTTGAACAATTTTGGTAGAGGGTAAACAAAGGAACATTCTTTTGAAAATTCTTTGAATTGGGCATGTGGTTTAGGAAATGTTGTTCAAGTTTGATTGATTGGAGTTTAACTCAGTTTTCAACAATTCTTCAGTCATATCACGTTTACCAGTTCACCTACTCATGCGTTTCCTGGTTTTCCCACACCAGTACACCACACAACATACTTTCCAAGCAACTGGCTGCTTTTCCACATAGACTGTTAAACAGCCCATTGGTGAAAGACAAATGACACATGTCACAGTGACTTTTGTCAAACGTCAAAAAGAATGTTGGCCGAGCTTGGATTCAAACTCACAACCCCTGGATTGACAGCCAAAGTCGCTACCGTGGCTTGGCTGTTTAAGTTTGAAATCAGTAGTTTAAAATGAGAAGATTGGAACAGACAACATAATTATAGTGAGTGATCACCCAAAGCACTTCTTGCTCAGATGAGCTAATAAACAATGTTAAGACATGTTGGAGTGTTTTTTTTATGCAGCGTCGAAACTTTTAGCACCTGAACTCCCATTTTGTGAGTGGTACAAGTCACACAATAGATTTGGAATAGCCAACCATAAGTTGTGCTCCTAGGGTATGTTTTTTTGGTATCCTTGCAGAGATTCCGGAGTTGTGGCATGTAACATGTAATCATACAAGGTAGGTAAGGGACAGCATCATTGACCAATGGACATAATTTCAGTGAAACGATGATCTATCTATATAAGGAAAGAAAATATATGCAGTTACATAATTATAGTCTTTTATTTTGTGGATAATAAAAATATGATATTTTCCTAGACCTACTGACCCCAAACTCAAAGTTAATAATTATCAACCAATTTCATGATTGTTAAATTAAGGTACATGGATTTTTTTTTAAGTTGGTATGTAATGAATAAGAAAGGCAATAATCTAAGTATACGCAAGTTTAATTTTATGTTTAATACATGCAATTTTCAAATGCAATGGAATGTACAAATGAAACAGAAAATAAAACACATTTTCAGAACATCATATATCACTTTTTAATAAATACAATAAAGATAACATGTTTTGAATAATAAAGCTTATCAAAATAATAATAATTGGACTTCATCCACCAATTTGCTTATTTAGTCAAGCCTCTGGCAGTGAACTACGTTTTGAAAACCTTTATAGTTGCTGGTTTTCGTCAGTCCTTCAAACCAGTATCATAATGATTAAATAATACATTGTAAGTTATGGTTTTTCATTTCTGATGATATTATTTTCTTTAACAGAGAGCTAGAACAGGTGGAGTATCTGGTAATTTTCCCAGAACATCTTTCTTTTTATATACAACACAGTATGTATGAGCCAAGTAAAGATTGAAGAGCATGAAATATGCACCTTCTCTAGAGCTCTCATCAAATATATCAATGGTTTCATCCAAAAAGGTTGTAAGAACTATGTCACAACAAAATGCTGTTACAACAGATGTTATTTTCCGCTCATGATTTTAGTGTGACATGTGTCAGACATACACACTTTCAAACATATATACAAGTTTCTAGAAAGCATCAAGAGGGGTAAGGTATATGAGCAAAAGTGCACAAAGCCTGTCAGACATTTTAAAACAATAGGAGGCTCATCTTTACAACTAGATCAAGGGCTTAAGTTTATCTCAGAATTATTCTCTCAGAGGCTTGAGTACAAGAACCACCAAGAATGAAGACCCACCATTAAGCTGGTGGATACAAAGTCTTGTCTTGGTCCTATACACAAAAAGGTCAATGATAAACTGTTTCCTTTTTAAAGTAGCACATATTTACTTTCATCCATTAAGATTCCCTAATACTTAAAACTTTATATAGTATACCGTGAACATAAGAGAAATCTTCATTATGATATTTTTACTTTCCTCAAAAACTGTTTTTTCTTAAATAATGCTTTAAATTTTGGCAGACAGATCATAATGGTAATGTGTATTTTTCGTACAAATAGTTTAGACAAAGTTTAAGCTAAAGTTTGAACCTTTAAAGAATGAGAATAGAAACACAAAAATAAAACAATGATGCTAGTAATGACAATAATAAAAAAAAAATGTATTTTTAACTTAAATAAATTCGTCATATTCGTGATCCTGTAATGTTCACTTTAACTCTGTGCGCAACCATAGCTTGGTGCGTTCTGTACAGTGGTATGGACTTATCCAATTTGTCACATTGTTACTTTATTATCACTTATAATTACCAAACGTGACCACGATTCCCACTTATATTCATTTCAAGATCTTACCTACGTCTTGCATATTCATATCTTTCAAAAAAATGTCAATCTTTAAAAAGGAGGATAAACGGACATGGTAAATATGAATGGTATGCAATGAATATACCTCAATGAGGTCTTAAAGTGGGAAAATGCTTAAACTAATCTTGGTTAATCTAAAAGAGGGAATTTCCAGAGAAGAACTGCTCCATCCTCACTGACACTAGCAATTATGCTTTGGTTAGGACAGATCTTTACTTTTGTGATTGCAGCACTGTGACCCATTCCTACTGACACAATATTTCCTTCTTGGTATGTCCAAACCTGAATAAAATAACACATTTAAATTATGATTTCAGCAACAAAATCTATTAAAATAAATTTGACTGAAACTAAATTAGCGGTTCCACTAAAATGAAACGGAAACTTTCCTTAATTAACCCTTTCCCTCATATAGACGCTTTCTGACGCCTCTGCAGCAGACGGCTTTTTGAAAACATAGTGACAAAAGAAGAAATTGCACAAAACGTGCAATTTCTCCTTTTGCCACAATGTTTTCCCCTTTTTGTCATAGGTTATCCATTCAATTACGGAGATTTTCTATGTTTTGACAAAATACGTTCAAAGTCGTCTGCTGCAGAATTGTTGTATGAGGGATAGGGTTAAAACAAAGTATATTAAATAAGATGCGGATTAGTTTACAGTCAGCCAACTGTGAGCCATGTCACTCTTCAGTGTGAATGAGTCTGCTAGCAGTGTAGAACTATATCAATCTACTACATTGCAGTCTCATCAGGATCTTCCCATAGAACACTATGGCCAACAAGAAAACTTCAAATATGCCCGATGCTATGTCAAAATTAAACTAAGCCCCAAATCCCCAAACCCCAACAACATTGTCTCTAAAGTCAAAAGCAATGATGGAAAATGAGAAATTCCATTGTTCACCTTTTCCATGAAGTTTTCAAGAATGTGTCTACTTTAGATGAGTTAAAAGTTGTCTGTATTTATATACAAGTTAAATATTAAATGTACTCATATGTTATTATTTGTATCAATATTATGTTAAATATACATTATTTCGACCCTTTACTGAAAGAAATGATACATCTGTTATGCTTCAAAATAAAACATTGCTTGTTTTTCGAGCAATTTTCCTTTTTTTCCAAGATATTTCCAAATTTCAAATGCTGCAAATGCATTAAATATTGTCTACTATAGAACATAAGGGAAAAGGTTTAAACAAACTGAAGAAAACATATCAACACAATATGTCTTTGTTAGATAATGAAATTATATCAATTGATATTTAAAACAGACAATGTTGTACATTCTGAATGATATGTCACTAAAAACAAGTGCTGTCCGCAAGACAGCATGCTCGACTATTTGGCCATTTGATACTATAGTCAACAGTTGTAACCGAGATGGTGGCTTAATAGTATAGTTCTAAAATCAAGTTTGATAAGTCTTGTTTGAATAGCATCTGCTGTTTGTGAAAAAAGGCCTTGCAACTTCAACAAGGGCCATAATTTATAATAAATTCAGTCAGGAGTTACCTAACCTGATTGTTTGATACCTTGAAAGAATATATATTGAAGTTTTATATCAATCCATGAGTGGTTACTGAAATATGTGAATGATAGTACCATGCATGCAAATCTTTAATCAACTTTTAAAGTCAAACAAGGGCCATAATTTGTACTAAATTCATACAAGAGTTATCTAACGTGACTGTCTGACACCCCTGAAGACATGAATGGAGTTTCAAGTCAATGTCATTAATGGTTACTGAGATATATCCATGATAGTATCTTGCATGCAAAACTTTAACCAAACTTTCTAAGTCAAAAAAGGTGCACAATTGTGTCAAAATCTGATGTAGAGTTTTGCAAGGTCATTTGATAATGTCCAATAAGCGTGTGAAGTTTCAAAGCCATCCCATGAGTGGTTACTGGGATACAAATGTATGTGCATGATAGTACCTTGCATGCAAAACTTTAACCAACTTTTCAAAGTCAAACAAGGGCCATAATTTGTACTAAATTCATACAAGAGTTATCTAACTTGACTGTCTAACACCCTGAAGACATGAATGAAGTTTCAAGTCAATATCATTAGTGGTAACTGAGATATGTCCATGATAGTACCTTGCATGCAAAACTTTAACCAAAGCTGCAACGCCGACTCACACATGACTGTAATAGCTCCATATTCTTCGAATAGGTCGAAGCTAAAAATGAATTGTATATATTTTGTTGTTATTGGTCAGCGAACCATTTACCTGAATGAAATTTGTTATCTTGTCATGCTTATAAGTATAACAAGGATTGGTTGTAATTACATACCTTTCTATGTAAAATTATTGCTCTCTTAATTTGCTAACATTTTTGTGTGCGATATTTAAATTTGTCATTACCTTCAATAATTTATCATCTCCTCCAGTTACAAAGTATTTGCCATCTGGCGACAGATCCATTGAGTTGACAGAGCCTGTCTTTGCTCCTTCAACATCTCGGATCTGAGAGCCATCCGTGCAATCCCAGTAGCCAATCTTTCTGTCTGTTCCACATGTGATTAATTGGACTTCCATTCTGTCGTACATTACACATTTGAAAAGAGTGTTTGCCAAAATCATTTGCTTTCTTACATTATTACTGAAAGGAAAAAGTATGAAAAAAGAATTTATACATTTTTTTTTTACAATTTAACTACAAGTTATGAATATTTCTATTTAAAGCATGTTTAACCCTAGAATATATCAAGGTCAAATCCAATGAACAAGAGGGCCATTACTGCCCTGGATTGTTCACCTGAGTATGAAGTATGGAGGAATTCTATCTCTAAATGAAATTGCTAGATCGAATTAAGTTTTTAATACAGACATAATAGCTTGGTAAAAGGCAAACCTCCTCCAACCTCTCTTGACACTAAATATGAAGGTTTGATTGATTGGTTGGGGTTTAACGCCTTTTTCAACAACTTTTCAGTCATATCACGGCGGCCAGTTTTTCACACCAGTACTTCACACAACATTCTTTCCAAGCAACTGACTGCTTTCCATATATGTATAAACTGTTAGCAGCCCATTGGTGGAAGATAAATGACGCTTGTCACAGTGACTTTTGTCAAACGTCGGAAAGAATGTTGGCCGAGCTGGGGTTCGAACTCACAAACCCTGAATTGATAGCTCTTGTCGCTAACGACTGAGCTACTGGGGCTCGGCTAATATGAAGGACTTCTGTCCACAAACAATAGTGCTCGAGCGCTGAAGTCTAAAAGTGATGACGTCATTTCGTAAGACTTATAATAGTCAATGTTACCTTTGACCTATGCCCGTAAAAAAAGAATTCACACAAAGTCTCTAGAGTAATGATGTTGTTTCGTACATACGTCCAATAGTCACTGTGAAATTGCCTAGAGCAATGACATCATTGGGACACATACATACCTACTTACAGGCGAATCACCATATACCCTCAATGAATCTTAGATTAACCCTCTCTAATAAATTTCAACTGGTCCATGTATCCTAACACCAGCCACTTAATCATAATGCTAACCCCGTAACCCTGAGTGCCAATGCCATTACTACCATTTTTAAAATATTTTTTATGACCAACGCTAGACACAACTGATAGGTATTCAATTTGGAAGGATCTACAAAAGCATATCAGGTGAATAGTTCAACAAGTATGCAGTAAAGATAAGAGCACAAGACTTTCCCAAAATGCAAGGAAATAATAACTTACTGTAAGTTCCAGATGATACAGGTTCCATCCATGCTTGATGTCACACACTCAGTATTATCACGTTTTATTTTGATTGAAGAGATCTTGCCTTTATGCTCTTTCAGATTCTCAACAAGTCTGCAAGTAACCTTGTCTCCTCCACTATAACTGATCTTCCAGATCCTGACTTGACCCTCTCCACCACCGCTAATAATGTCAAAATCCCAGCCATAGCCATCTGTTCCAGGGGTAGTACAGGCCAGAGCTGTGACACCCTTGTTATGTGCATTGAAGATTTCGTGTTTCAAAGTAATGTCGTTATTCATTTTAGGATTGAAAGTGCATATTCTGATAACACCATCATCCCAGGCTGAAAATAAAGAACATAATTATGTTACATATATTATATGTAATCCAAAACAGGTAAATGTTGATGATAAAAACCTTTCACCACTTACATTCGCCACTCATGAAATAACTTCGCCACTTTAAAATAATCTTCGCATTTGGCGAAAGTGGCGAGCGACAGCGCGGGCCCCGATATAATATAATCTGCCTTAAATATAATCTTTCTTTTTCCTCCTGCAATTAATCAAATTATTTACAAACAGTGTCAAACTAGGGATCCTTGACATAATTAGCATTATAAAAGGAAGAGGCAATCATCAATATGATTGATAAAATGGATGAATGAATAAGAAATGTTTATTCCTGGCATCACAGGAGGAGCATTCTTAGTTAGAGACCAGATAGGAATTAACTATAATTGGTCTTGAAAAACATTTTTGTTTAACCCTTTCCCATATGCAGAGGCCCTCTGATGGCTCTGCAGCAGATGATATTTTAAATCATGATAAAAGGAGAAACTGCTCAAAATAATATTTTTCTCCTTTTCCTACAATGCTTTTAAGACTCTTTCATATTTATACTTTCATTTATAGAGATTTTCAATATTTTTTCTTAAAAGCTTTCGAAATCTGCTTCTGCATATATTCCAATTTACGGAAAAGGTTTAAGATCTTAGAAAAAACTTCATAAAAGCAATATGACATTTCAAACATTTCTACTTTTCCATAATAATCATATAAAAAGTTTAATGCAAATGTATTTATGTTCATTTATATCAGGAAAAACATTTACAACATACAGAGTTTTGATCAAACAACATAAAAAGGTGTCTGAGCCGGGTCCATTATATTTGAAGTGGTAAGAGGCTTTCTACAGCCATTCTTTACTCATTCCCAGAAACATGTACAACAATCCTGCAGCAGACGACTTTGGAAACATCTAGGCAAAAAGGTGAAAAATCTTCATAAATGATTGTTGAAGATAAGAAAGAGCTGAAATAATGTTTTCTAAAGGAGAAATTGCACATTATGAACAATTTCTCCTCTTTGTCACAATTCTCTCAAAAGTTGTATGCTGTTTATAAAAGTCAAACAGATAAATGTTTAATAATGTACCTGAAACAATAGCCTGTCCATTGGCTGCTAACGTAGCAGTACTACAATTCTTGTTGGCAACAATGTATCTTTTTAATTCTCTCATAGGTTTAGAGACCCAAATACGGATCTGTTGCTTCTGGCATGTCAAGATCAGCTGTGAGGAATCCCTAAAAAAGTCAAAGAAAAATGAATACATTTCTTAATTTTCTGCATCAGTATGTTAACACACATCCAAACCCAAAATATATTGCAAATTATATAGACAATTAATTTGCCATTTTCTCACAACAGCAGATACATCAAAATGTAGTTCTTTCTGGAAAATCGTTTAACAATGGATTTTTGAAAAAAATGAAAATTAGTCTTGATGTCTAATTACTAAACAATTTTTTCCTTTTTCGCCAATGTTTCAACTTTTCTCCAATGTTACCGTAAACAGCATTTTAGCTAAAATCATTACGTGTTCAAACAAATTGAGTCTTTTGAAGTATTTATAGGATTAGTTTGATAAAAGATATTTATCTTTTTCTTCATGTTATTTTTGAAAACTTCCAGAAATAATGAAATTTGTCTGTATTTGTGTACTTAAAGTGTTTCATGCCACTTTCAATTTTTTCCCCTTATATCAGTGTTTCCTGGGTAAGTTACAAGGATTACTGGTCCATTTATTTTGATTCCAGCCATTTAATCATAATGCTAACCCTAACAAATTCTGAGCGCCAAGGAGGGAAAGCCATTACAATCAATTTTCCAGTCTTTGGTATTGAACCTGCACCTGAGGGGGATGCTCATTACATTCCTGAGACAGAAAAATTGTGACAACAATTTGAAAAGGAAACATCTCCCATTTCCAACATGCAACAAATCTGCGACAGATGACATGGAAAACATCTTGACAAACATCTGAAAAATCTCGACGTTAATGAGAATTTCAATATTAAAAAGAATTAAAATTATTGTGGCAAAAGGTGAAATTGCTCCTTATGAGTAATTTCCTTTTTTGCCACACAATGTTTCAAACGTTGTCTGCTGCAGAGGCATCAAAACGCATGTATATGTAGTAAAGGTAAAGAGTAAAGAGTCATCAAGGAAGGAAACATTTCTTTTTCATATTTAAAAAAAAAATGAAAATTAACAAAAAAAAAGTGTATTGAACTTACGCTGGGAAAACAATATCATTCACTACATCTGAGTGACTCGTCTTAATAAGCTCACAAGAATCGAAGGTGGGAGAAGCGCCCTTACTGGTGCTTTCATAGCCGAACTTGTACACTCCCCCGTTGCTTGTACCAACAAAGAACTAGAACAAAGATAATCATGTTTTAAATTTGTGTATAAGTTTATTTCATAAACAAAAGATCAATAAGGGCCTGATTCGGACTATTGGCATTCTGTTCCTTACTTTTTTATCTAAGACCACATGTCCTCATTGCGGGTTCAATTTGAACCCAAAGGTCACTATTTGTAAAATTTTGGTTTAGGGACCACAATGTAACGGTAAATACCAAATATTGAAGCTCCAGCTATTGTGATTTCAGAGGAGGACATTTTTAAGAGTTCACTATATATTTCTATTTAAAACTATAAGTCCCCAGGGTTGGTCAATTCTGACCAAAGGTCATTGTCACTATCAGTACAAATTTGGAAGAGGACCACTATACATCGGTGTTATTACCAAATATTGAAACTCCAGCTCTTGTTGGAAGTCTTCCCAAAATATTTCATTGTTAAAATTACATGTCCCTGGGATTGGGGCCAAATCTAATCTGAGGGTCATCATTTGTACAACTATGGTAATGGACCACTGATGCTAAAATCTAAATGTTGTAGCTCTAGCTCTTTAGGCCTAGAGGAGAAAATGTTTAGAGTTCACTATTTATTTCTATATAAAACTACAATTTCCTAGGTGGGGCCAATTCAGATTGATTGGGGTTAATGCAGTTTTCAACAATTTTTTAATCACATAATGGCAGCCAGTTCACTTACTCATGTGTTTCCTGGCTTTCTCACACCAGAACTCCACACAACTTTCCTTCCAAGCAACTGGCTGCATTTCCATATAGACCGTTAGCCCATTTGTGGAAGACGAATGACACTTTTCATAGTGACTTTTGTCAAACGTCGAGAAGAATGTTGGCTGAGCTGGGGTTCAAACTCACAACCCCTTGATTGACAGCCCATGTCTCTACCGACTGAGTTACAGGGGCTTGGCCAATTCTGACCTCAGGATATTCTTATATAAAACATTGTTAAGGGACTACTCCGTTATATTTATGTATCAAATATTGAAGCTGTTGCTTTAAAAGGAAATATTTTTAAATGTAAAACTACAAGTCCCCAGGTCAGGGTCAATTCTGACCCAAAGTTTATCATTTGTACAGGTTTGGTAGGAGACTTCTAGGTAATGTTAAAAATGCAATCTCCTGCTAATGTGGTTTCAGAGAAGAAGATTTTAAAGTTTTTATTATACATTTTTATAAGACACAGGAACAGGGCCAGTGGTGACTCAGTGTCATCATTTATACAACTTTTGATGTCAGGAGGATTCTTTCAAAGATTAATGAAAATCTGTCGTTTATAAGAAGTTATTTGAATGAATTGTTTTTGGATAGACTGACACAATGCCATGATAAAAGCTTCACAGACAAAAATCAGGGGTCTTGTTTACTTAAATGATATGATAAAACCAACATTATGGACTCTGCGTAATGTATTGATCCAGATCAGCCTGCGTGGTCCGTGCAGGCTTATCTGGATTGACACAGTCCGTCTCAGAGGGATAGAGATATAGAGTAATGATTCCTGAAACAGAAAATCCACAGGAGGCGAAAAATGTCTGTTCGGGTTAGCCTACTCAGCATGCTTAGGCTGATCTCGGTTATACTTTACGCAGAGTCCACAATGTTGGTTTTCTCGTAGGACGGCTCATATATTGTTGAATAGATGTTTTTAAAGTTTTCTGCTACAGATTTTTTGTATGTAGGAGAGAGGTAAATGAGGAAACCCTGAATGTATGATAGCTTAGGATAATAAGGTTTTCATTGGTCACAAATTAACAAAGCCTCATTTTCATGTTATATGTCACAAATTTCTTCTGACAGTTAAACTCCATTACTTTACAACACATCAAAGTACTTTACGTTTTTTGATATCAAATAAACTGTAAGTCAAGTCATTGAAAATGTGTTCCAATTTGAAATTTACAATTATTAATCATAGCTGTACTTTAGGTTCAGCAGTTTCTTACCTGATGTCCTGCCCCTCTCAAGCTGATGGAAGTGATCTGCGTTTCATTTTTTGTTTTTTCAGCCCCTTTCTTGCCTTTATCATTCTGATCTTTACCAGATGAGCCATTCTTCCATTCTCTGAAGAAGAAAATCAAATAATGCTTTCATTTCATGCTAGACTGCTAAACTTGAGTCCAACCATGGGGACACCTGTCTTTAAGTGTATTATATAAATGTATTATATAACATAAGAATATTAATTTTGCTGAGAATATGTATGTAGATGAGTGACTCGCTAATTTGCTTAAAGTAAAATGATTCATGTATGCATGCTAAAGATTCTTTGACAGAGCAAATATGAATAGGCTAAGCTTTAGAGAGCTTTTGCTTCTGTTAATTATGTAATTAAAAAAAAGAACAAAATGTAGACAAACATCCATTTCCCAGAGGGGGAAGGCGGCTGTCAAATGTGTTTTAGGAAACTACACGGCGGCTGTCAAATGTGTTTTAGGAAACTACACAGTCTCATAAAAACCATGCCTAAAACTTTGCAATAAGTGAGGTCAAAGTCGAGGTCAAAGTGATCTAATTATTGTATGCCATAAACCAACTTCCCCTTATGGGTGTTTGCAGCAAATTTGGTAATTTTAGGTTTAGGAACAATGATCCAGACAAGATTTGTGTTAACATTGAGTCAAAAGTCAAGTTCACGACAACCTAAATTTGGAGCATGACAAAACCTCTTCCGAAGATACATCTTCATTTCGAATTTTGTAACTATAGATGCAATAGCATAGAAAATATGTTAAAAAATATATTAAATATTCATAACAAATTCAAAACAAGGTGAAGGTTCACATTAACAAAAATGCATTTGTGCGCTAGACTCCCACAATACATGTGCATAGCAAATGTTGCAACCATAAGTGAAATGGTATAGGAGATATGGTTTGGACAAGGTTGGGTGGAATGATGGAAGGACAAGATGCAAACTTATAATCCCTCTTGTGAGGGACAAAATGAATCAACGGTGTTAAGGCAACAAAAAACTGAAAGGGAAAGAAGTCTCAAATATATAACAAGTTAGATGATCAATTTTTCAAAAGTCAATTTAGTAATATTTATGGCACCAAGCAACATTATTATATTTACATCTGTTAGAATCTGGTAGCGCAATTTGATAAGTGAATCCAAACTGATACCTTATACTTAAAGAGACTAACCTCACAATCTTAGTCTTTCCTTGACAATTCTTATCACCATCAATTGGCAATGGAAATTTCAGTTCAGCAATAGTACCACAACCAGATCCCACAAGGAAATTGTCATTTTTAAGATGAGCTAAGGCTGTAACACCCAATGAGAAGTTGATTTTCTCTGGGGTTCTGTACTGGAATCTTTTTGTATCCATGTTTATTGCCAACACATCTCCAGTGGTTGTACCGCAGTAGAAGAATGGACATTTTGGATCTGCATCATCCATCTGTTAAATAAATGGTACAACATGACAATACAGTCTTGATAATCAAAATAAGTAATATTTTGTGATTTTTTAATTTGAATCAGAACAATATTTAGAATCATTGCTAAAAATGGGCCTAGATAATAAAGCAACACCTCTTTTAAGCAATGATAATTTTTTTGAAAGCATCGTGTGGTTTTAACTTTCTCCCACATACAACAAACAAGCAGGCGACGACTTTGAATACATACAGGCAAAAATATTGAAAGTCTCTAAAAAATAAAAAGTATATCATTTAATGAAGGTGAAAATCACCTCCAGTGGAAATGTAATGAAATGTTGTCTGCTGTAGATGCATCAAAATGCATCTGCAAGTGGGAAAGCATTAAGACAGAGCAGAAAACATTGCGAGGAATTCTGAACTTACTGATCAGGGACAATTTCTCTTTAACCTACAATATTCTTGAAAGTTGTCTGCTACATAGGAACCAAACATCATCTGTATCTGGGTAATGGGTAAAACAGTTAGATATTATTCTGTCAATGATTATTACGATCTTAAATGGTCATAAAATTATTCCACTTACAGACAAACACTGCACTTTCCTTTTGAACTGACCCATGTTGACATCAGAGGGTCTGATCTTTCTGTTGACAACATCAAGTTCCCAAACACGCAGAGTACAGCTGAAATAAATAATATTTGATTTTAACAGTATTAATCTATTAATTAGCTGCAAAAACCCTCATTATCTTTTATAAATTATTTACCAGTAGCTGACATTTGCTAAACACTTAATGTTGTAAATTAGAATTTTTGATAAAAACCATAAGCTTATAACCATTCTCATTCCTGACCAAGCTATGTGGTAATTTCAAAAACTCTATAACTTATAGAACCACCTTTTTAGCAGACCATTTTAAAAAGCATGGTAGAATAAAAAGGCTAATGATACAGTATCTGCTTACCACATGTTTCTAATTTATTTGAAATAAAAAGTTCCTTTTACAGATTGAATGGTTACTTCTTGCAATTGATCGCAGGTGTGAACCTAAACAAGAGTGCCAAAATGGCCCTATATTGCTCACATGCAAGGTTAGGATGATGCATAATATTTATACAGATAAGCATGGTAATGATCAACATTAAGACATCTTGCAAGGATTGTGTTTTTTTGACAATCAACACATTGATTCTCAGAAAATCCCAATAATCATTTCAATAGCAATATTAAAACTAAGAAACAAAACTAAGTCAATACCAACATTGTTTTATGATTTTTTTTTTTGTCCGAATCTATACATGTATATCTAAAATTGTGTACATTTATCAAAGTTGCCTAAAAACTATTATCATCAAAAAATTTATATTTATAAGCTAGTTAAAACAGTGGTTGAATTAAACCTTTCCCACTTGTAAACCCTTTCTGACGCCTATGCAGCAGACAACTTTTGAAAACATTTTGGTTTTCTTTGTAAATTTTATGGGCACAAGGACTCTGATTGCTGGAATAGATAGGACAAAGGCAAATATGCCAACAACCTGAAATTAATGGAAGATAAATTTACAACTTATTGTACTAATAAATATAACATACTAGATGATCTATGTGAATTTTGCAACAAGTTTCATTGTATTTGTGTTATTTCCAAAAATATCTGCAAGTATTATAAGGGTTCTCAATGTGATAAAAGTGATAACTCAATCAATTTATCTTCCAGTACATATTTCAAGGTCAGTAAAACAATTGAGGTATGCAATCGAAATAAACATACATTTGGGAACAATGACTTATCAAATGAGAGAAGTGTTATAAATTATTCTTTACAGACAAGTTCTCAAGAAAATACTCTCATTTGTAACTCAACGAACAGCGAATATAATGTTTCAACAGTTAATGGCAGCATAAAAAATGACAATTTACATAATGATACAACTTTTAATGATAATTTGTCTGATTTGCATGCTGATATTGTTCATAATAATATTAACTCATTATATAATAATATTACATTGTCAGATGATAATCTACTGAATGTTAATAATCATTCTTCCACATGTGCCCAAAATTTAGTTGATTTAGGGTTAAAATCAAAAGGATTTCGAATCGGTCATATAAATATACAAAGTATTTCAAATAAAATAGATCAAATTGATCTACTGTTAAATCATTCAAATAACAATGTTCATGTTTTTGGACTTAGTGAAACTAAGTTGAAACATTTTCATGCTGACAGTGCTTTTCAGCTGGATAATTATCAATCTTTCAGAAGAGATAGAGTTATAACTAATGAGAGAAAGGAAGAAGGGGGTGGTATTATTGTATATTGTAAGAATGAAGCTAATTGTAAAAGAAGGTGTGATTTGGAAGTCAGAGAAATTGAGTGTTTTTGGATGGAAATATTTCCCAAAAATTCTAAAAGTTTTCTTATTGGTAATATATACAGAAATCCAAATGAAGCAGTAATATGGAATGAAATTTTTGAAAATCATCTTGAGAATGTTTTAAAAGAACAAAAAGAACTTTACCTTCTCGGAGACTTTAATAGAGATTTACTAAATTTACAAACCAAAACTGCATGGTTAGAATACATGGAACCTTTTGGTCTTTTTCAAAAAATTAATGTACCTGCAAGGAAAACTTCAGTGTCTGCAACTTTAATAGATCACATTTATTGTAATGTTCATGCTAATATAAAATCAGTAGACGTCCCACAAATAGGACTGAGTGACCATTTCCCTGTGTTCCAAACACGAAAACCTAAAAGTTACACGCCCAAAAATTCACATCACACTATCTCATACAGATCATTTAAACCTTTCAATGAAGAAAGTTTTATAAGTGATCTCCAGTCTGCACCATGGGATACAATTAAAATATTTGAAGATATAGATGATATTGTCGAGTCATGGTATTCGATTTTCTTACAAATTGTTGATTCACATATACCTATCAAACAGCATAGAGTTAAAAATAAACAACAGCCAAAATGGATTACACCAGAAATAATAGAATCTATCAAAACATGTGATAGATTTAAGTCTTTAAATACTGAAACAGAGTATAAGTATTGGAGAAATAAAGTAACTTATCTTATAAAAAAGTCGAAAAAAAACTAAATATGAAGCATTTGTGACTGAAAATCAAAACAAACCAAATACTGTGTGGAAATTGTTTAATGAATTAAATGTGAATAAACAAAAAAGCAGCAATAACATTTTCAACCTGAAAATTGGAGAAAATGAAATTGAACATTCAAACGAAATTGCAGATGAGTTTAACAAATTTTTTGTATCTGTTGCTTCAAAGCTAAAAAAAACAGTTCAAAGTTCAAATTTTGAAAAACTTCAAACTTTCTGTAATGAGAAAATACCTGATAATACACAATTTAACTTTCCAGAAATTACAGTTGAGAAAGTATTAAAGTTTCTTGTAAATATAGATGTAACCAAATCTACTGGTTCTGATAATATTGGGCCTCGCTTACTTAAATTGTCAGCTAATTATATAGCAGATAGCATAACCTATATTTGCAATAAAAGCTTAAAATCCATATTTCCAGAAAAGTGGAAAGAGGGCAAGGTTACACCCTTGTATAAAAGTGGGGCCAAAGATGACATAAACAACTATTGACCCATTTCTGTGCTTCCAGTTATTTCTAAATTATTAGAAAAGCATGTCCATGACTCGTTAATGGATTATCTTTCTCATTTTAAGTTACTTCATGAAACTCAATCTGGCTTTCGACCAGGCCACTCATGTGAAACTGCATTAGTGCGAACGATCAGCAAATGGCTAGAAGCTATAAATAAAGGCTCTTTAATAGGTGTAGTGATGGTGGATTTTCGAAAAGCGTTTGATTTAGTTGACCATGTAATTCTTTTGCAAAAGTTAAAAGTATATAAACTTTCAGATAGCTCACTATCATGGTTTTCTTCTTACTTAAACAATCGAAAACAGAAAGTGTCTCTTAACAATGTATTGTCAAATGATCAGACAGTGACTGATGGTGTGCCTCAAGGTTCAATTCTAGGCCCACTTTTATTTCTTTTATTTATAAATGATTTACCACTTTACACATTTAATACTGAAACTGATTTGTATGCAGATGACACAACATTGTATCACATTAATAATACATTAACATCTATTGAAAATAATTTGCAAAATGCACTTAAATCATTATCAGATTGGTGTAGTTCAAATGGAATATTAATAAATACCTCAAAGACAAAAGTAATGCTAATAACTACACAGCAGAAACGTACATCATTAAATGTTACAGAGATGAACTTGGATCTTAATGGTGAAAATTTGAGTATGATCTCTAAAGATAAAGTACTTGGTATATTTATTGACAACAACCTAACATGGAAAAACCACATAGAACATATATGTAGGAAAATCACATCAAATATTTGGCTTTTGTCTAGAATAAAACTATTTCTAAGTCTTGACCATAGGATTCAGTTCTATAAAGCTTATATTCAACCACACATAGATTACTGTAATGTTATATGGGGCGGAACATGTCAAACAAATCTAAATAGACTATTTAGACTCCAAAAACGGGCTTGCAAAGTTATTCTAGATTATAATGTTGATAATGCATTAGACAGTATGCAAGATTTAAAAATATTAACAATATTTGACAGAGTATATCTCAGAAAAGCAAAATTTATGTATAAAATATCAAAATCTAAAACTCCATCTTATATAAGTGAAATGTTTAACTTAAGACAAGTAAATGAAAATACACCTATAACAAGATTATGTGCTAAGAACAATTTTTTAATACCTAAACCCAACAAAGAAATATTTAAACAAAGTTTAACATACTCTGGACCAATAATTTGGAATAATTTACCTACCAATATTAAAGAAAAAACTTCAACAATGGCATTTCAAAGCAATTTAATTAGATTAATGAAAAATGTTTAATAGTTCTCATGCAGCGTTTTTCTGTATATATCTTATATTTTTAAATCTGTATATATTGCAATTTTTGCTAATTATCACTGTCAGTTTTCTATACATGTGTGTGAGATTGTCAAGTGCAATGCATGTGTGAGAGTAGATGAAGTGATATATTATTAAATGACGATGATGTTGATCTTAATGTAATTTGTAATGTACATTCTATTGTCATTTGATATTTCATATGGTTTTTGTTTTGTTTGGGTTTTTTTTTGTAAATATTGTTAATAATAGAGGACCATGTGGAAGATTAGTTTTAAACTAAATGTGTCACCCTCTTAAAATAAAGTCTCTTATTTTATCTTATCTTAAAAGGAGAAATTGCTCATGATGAGCAATATCACCTATTGCTTTTTTCAAAGTCGTCTGCTACAGATTTATTGTATGTGGGAAGGGGTTCACATGACAATTTAACAGCTGGTAAATGGGTTATCACAAACAGATACATTTAGTTAAGATTGGTTTGACAGTTTCTTTTACAATAACAGTTGTGGTTTTTTTTATATTTATGTCTATTTGTTTTCATCAAGTCATTAACTCAGTTTTATTGTGTATGTAATTCATACTTACTCTCCACCAGTAACGAACACATTGTCTCTGGTTTTGGAAAATGATATACAGACAGTGTTTCCAGCACTGTTAACTTGAGCCGGAGCACCACAGATTGAGAAACCAGTTTTCATGTTCCAGATAACCACACTGAAATGTTAAAATAGTTATCAATGTATGATGGTTGTTTTTTTCATGTTAATCTAAAACAGTCTGTACATTCTATTTAAACAAGAGGGCCATGATGGCCCTAGATTGCTCACCTGAAGTATGCAATGTAATTTCTAAAGCAAAACACACCAAGACAATTATTCTGACAAAGATTCAAATGAAGCATCCAGTGTTAACAAGATTTTCCTTCATTTGGCCTAGTGACCTTTTCTTTTTTACCTAATATGACCCATATTTGAACACGGACTAGATATCATCAAGACAAACATTCTGACAAAATTGAACCTGTTCAAAGTAAAAATGCGGCCTCCACAGTTTTAACACTATTTTACTTCAATTTGGCCTAGTGACCTAATATGACCCATATTCGAACTTGACCTAGATATGAGTAAGGCAAATATTCTGATAAAAGTTCAAACTGTTGAAGCAAAAGTTGTGGCATTTAGTGTGTTTACAAGATTGTCCTACAATTTGACCTAGTGACCTACTTTTTGACCTGACATGACCCATATTCATTCTTGACCTACATATCATCAAGACAAACATTCTGATAAAGTTTCAACATGCTCAAATTAACAAGAGGGCCATAAGGCCCAGGATCCCTCACCTGAGAATTGGCTATTTAAGACTTAACTTTTTCAGCGCCAATGGCAATTTGAGGTTTTTGCCTGGCGACAATGTTTGTTGAATGGAAGCATTTTCTGACATAGCTTATTCATTTTTAACAGTTTGTTACAAAGATGCGGTCTCTACAGTTTTCACAAGATTTTTCTAAAAAATGGCCTAGAGACCTAGTTTATGACAGGACATGACCCATATTGAAACTTAGCTTAGATATCATCAAGAAAAACATTCTGACAAAGTTTCAACATGCTCAAGCCTTAAATGCACCTTTCAGAGTGTTAACAAGATTTTCCTTCAATTTGACCTAGTGAACTAGTTTTTGGCCCCACATGACCCATATTCAAATTTGGCCTAGATATCATCAAGACAAACTCTCTGACAAAGTTTCAAGCTGGTCAAGTCAAAAAGCAGTTTCAATAGTGTTAACAAGATTTTTGCTAAAATCATCAAGACAAACATTCTAGTTAAGTTTCAACATGTTCACATTAAAAACACGACTTTCAGAGTGTAAACAAGATCTTCCTTCAATTTGTCTTGGCCTAGATATCACTAAGAAAAAAATTCTGACAAAGTTTCAACATGCTCAAGTTTAAAATGCGGCTTCCAGAGTGTTAACAAGATTTTTCATTTAATTTGATCTAGTGACCTAGTTTGTGACCCCACATGACCCTGTTTCGAACTTGGCCTTTATTTGATGGAGATGTATGTTCTGATAAACTTTAACGAGATTGGATGCAAACTGTTGCCTCTCGAGTGTTAACAAGCAAATCATGACAACGAACGAAGAACAAGATTTTCCTTCAATTTGGCCTAGTGACCTAGTTTTTGAACAGACGTGACCAACATTCGAACTTAGCCTATCATCAAGATAAACATTCTGATAGTTTCAACATGCTGAAGTTAATTAAAAATGCAGCCTACAGAGTGATAACATGATTTCCCTTCAATTAAGCCTAGTGATCTAGTTTCTGACCCAATATTACCCATATTCAAACTTGACCAAGATATTAATTAATAAGAAAAACATTCTGACAAAATGTCAAACTGCCGAAGCAAAAATTGCGGCCTCTTGAGTGTTAACAAGATTGTCTTTCCATTTTACCTAGTGACCTACTTTTTGACCCGACATGACTCAAATACGAACTTGACCTACACGTTAACATTCTGATAAAGTTTCAACATGTTCAAGTTAAAAATGCGGCCTCCAGAGTGTTAACAAGATTTACGTTCAATTTGACATAGTGACCTAGTTGGCCCAGTTTCGAAATTGTCCAAGATTTGATGGAGAGGAATGTTCGGATAGTATGCAAAATGTAGCCTGTTAACAAGGCAATTGTACACGTCGCACGATGCATGCCGGATGGACGCAGGACAAAATGTGATCGCAATACAGGTGCACAGGTGAGCTAAAAATACAAGTAATTTTGAAGGAGTTTATGTGAAATGTTCAATGTTATTAAGAACAGACAGTCTATTAAACAGTCAAACTTATTTAGCTAAAAAAATATCTTATGTATAGACAGTTACTAGTAATAAAATCCTTGCCTCCTCCTATCTGTTTGATGTCTTAAAAATGAAAATACTAACATACCTGCCATCATCAAAACCTCCAAGAGAGGCTAAATAAAGATCATTGGGTGAGAAGACAAGCGCCTGAATATTGACTTTATGTAACTCAAGTTTGTAGAGTTGTGTACGCCTGCCATACTCCCAAACAATAGCACAGGCCTGCAAGCAAAATAATTAGAAATACATTTCTATCCATTGGAAAGATAGTTAGAGAAATTTCTTCTTGTCAATCTAAATTAATGTGTCTTCTCACTTTAAACTAAAATGAATGTGTTGTCCCAATGTGATTAGTTTGAAGTGACTTCTTGTTATACTAGAAATCACCTACTAGTCCATAGACATCATTATGTTCATATATACTTGTTACACAATCCATTAGTGAAACATTAAACCTTTCAAATATGTAAAGTTCTGCAAGTTACAAATTTTTACAATAAAATTTATCACTTAAGATGGAAAGACAGTGAAAAAATACATGTATGCATGAACAATGCCAAGCTTTGTCATTAAAACACAAAAGAAATCCGCTGTGGTCGAATAGTTAGCGTCGGGGATTTTGAAACCGGGTATCCCATGTTCGATCCCCACTCGCGGCACTACGGTCATGGTGGAGTGCCCTTGGACAAGGCACATTTTCTAGCCTAGTACTGGTTTGTTTACCCAGGGATCATAAAAAAGTAAACTGTCGCCGTGATATAACTGAAATAATGTTGAAAGCAGCGTATAACCCAAATAAAAAAAGCACAGAAGACTTGTGTGTAATAAAATCATATAAAAATCCGGAAATTTATGCCAGTAAACAATAGTTGTCACTTCACATCTAATACATGACGAAGAAGTGCATGTTTCATGTTAAATCCCTAAAAATGAATAATCATACAATATATAAATATCTAACCAACTGAGATGTTATATAAAATTTTATGATGAATAGATCTACTTTATTTTTCAATATGTACAAAATAAATCCACCATTGTTACAAATGTGATACTATACAATTTGACTATAACTTGTATAAAACTAGTGCAATTGTCAACAATCATGTTTTAAAAGTGTGAAATATCTACAGTGACACTATAGCATGATATATCCAGCAAGGCAAGATGACGTAATATTTGAAAAAACAATCTATATTTAACAGGAACGTAACAATGAATTCACCATGATTTAAATGTTACATTGATTGATTGAATCAATTTTAAAGCTGTTTTCAACAATTTTCAGTAATATCACAATGGCCAGTTTACCTACCCGTGTGTTTCCTGGTTTTCTCACACGAGTATAAGTCTTTTCAAGCAACTGGCTGCTTTTCCACATAGACTATTAGCTCATTGGTGGAAGAAAAATGAGACTTGTCACATTGACTTTTGTCAAAGTTCAGAAAGAATGTTGGCCGAGCTGGGGCGTAAACTCAAAACTGCCATTAAAACCTGATTCTTTGAATTTAATTTGTGTGCATTTTCTGTTATATACCAGTGTTCATGTGAAAGCAGCTAAATAAACTAACAAAGGTAAAAACAATCAAAGAGTGAACATATTCAAAGACTTTTGAAAATACTGTGTTTTCTACAGTCTCTTACAAAGCAGAATAAAGAACAAATATGTTTCACTTTTGAAAAAAAAGTTACAGCAGCAGTTCAAGCAAATACTGATATAGGGACACTTACAACCTTCACAGTTTGTATAAAATAAACAGACAATAATGGTTTTATTCACAAAGTATGATTCCTTTGAATTATGTATACATTATGTATCAACAGCCCTTGTATTGATTTTTACAAAATTGGCATGATTGCTCAGATGTCTTATTAAGGTTAACAAAATAAGTACCATTTGATAAAAGGTTAATTTGCATATTATTGATGATGTACTATAATATAATACCAAAGTACATTCTGAGAATTCAATAATCAGATATTTTTTTAATATTAAAAAGACAAAGGTCCACATGAAATCATAGCAACCTGAAAGTAATACAATATGACTGATTCATTCCAGTGACATTTTCAAACATCTAAAACATGAAAATACTTAACAATCCCCTTCTGCCATTTGAGTTCTAATAACATATATGATATCATATAATAGTTTACTATTTAACTATAACTATTAAAGTATAGCCGTCAAAACCCATTTCCTCAAGTCAGATATCTATTGGCATTTCTAGCAGTTTGTCTAACTTCTCATAATTTATACAGGTTACTTTTTTTGAAAAGCCAAAACATTTAAACATGTATAAATGGGTGTTTAAAGGGACAGAGGTGCCGCCTTAGTAACCAATAAGTCAGTAAGTAAAAGTAAGACAGACAGACAACAGAGAAGTAATCCCTGAATGTCAACCTACCAGGGCAAGTGACACAATATAATGATCAAGTCCAATACAACGCTCTAGTCCAAAGAGTTTGTTAAGGTGTTGAATGTATGTAGCAATAAGATTTTTATTGAGTTTCTTGTAGTAGGAGGTTGGGGATTCAAACATGATAACTCTTATAAATAACAATAACTCAATGAAAAAAGATCTACTCCATGAATATTTCATTCTATATTTACAGACAATATGTTCGGAAAACTGAGAAGGGAAACATACGGTAAAAGGTTACAAAAAGGTATCAGGTATGTTTTACAAGGAATATAGTTACATTGTTTCTATCTATTCAAACACATTTATACTGGGTTATTTTTAAGTCTGTTGTTAGCCATACAGGTCAAACTAAATAAAAACCTACCATGGGGATTTGTAAATGAAGAAGACCATTGTGAGCCTGCATCGATGTATTCTGTTAAGTGTCTATTATTTTTACATCTTGTCATTCATACATTAAGACACTTCAAGAGAATGTTTAGGACCAAAAAAAGATGAAGTATAACAATTAACAACTGTTTATTTTAAATCCCCAGGGTAAGTTAATATATGCCTCATATAACATATGTGTAGTTCTAGTAACATGAGGTTGTTAAACATACCAAAAATCCCATATGTGTTTTCTGTCCAGAAGCCAACAATTCACCCTTTCTATTAGATACTGCAATACATGTGACATAATCAGTGTGACCCCACAATAATTCTGTCTTTGTTGTACTTATGTCTTCAATAACAACTGCACATCCCAGAGGGTAGATAAGATGCTGTCCGTCAGGATGGACCTGTAATCCATTTGGTACAATCCCTGAAACGTACAATAAATTACTCATTAAATCACATTTAAATATTATTGATAATTGATAATAGAAGAATAAATGGATTCTAACTCCTTTGACTTTGAAGTTCAACCCTCTGCTACAGTCACAAATAACTTAATCAAGGGCAGCTATTAGTCTATGAATACACAAAGTGCTTAACTGGCTCCAGACCATATTTTGCACTGCACAAGCCGTTTTTGAATGACATGAAGAAAATTAAAGGAAACAAATATTAATTGCCAATTTCACCAAGTAGACTACATTCATAATAGAAAATATTGAAAAGTTTCCTTAGTGAACACAAAAATTGTCACTCAAAGAACATGGAGATACTAAAATGCATAAAATCTTTTGCTTGGTAATAAGGATAAGAAATGAATACCAAACCTCACTGTTATAAATCAGTTAGAAAAAAAATTGATCATTCATTTTAAAGTTTAATGACTTTAGCAAGAACTGGTACTTTAAGGCTTATATCATAAGAAGAAAAAAGGTCTTTGTGTCACATTTTCTCTTTTATCAACAAGTTTATTTGTTACTACAAACAACATAAATTCTGTAGAAAAAAATAAAGGAAGATGTGCATCTAGTTCGCCGGTCCTCAAGAAATGGTTGTTAAGTAAGCGAAATTGCTCATGAAATTCTTTCGACGGAGGCCAGAAAGAATGTTTCGGTGGACAAGATGGCACACGCTTGCGCACTAGTTAACGATTTTAATGATTAGAAAAAAGAATAAATAAATTGAACGTAACAAAACTAAAATATCAAAAGTTTCGAAGTGAAGATAAAGTTGTCATTTTAAGATTGTGGTGAGTGACAATGTAATATATCGAGGGCTCTGACCACAAACCCTCCAAAAAACAAGGCTGAGTCGATTGTAACAGTGGGAAAAAATGTTACAAGACAAATACGCTTACATAGCTACATGGGTGGAGCCAAATAATAATAAAATGTGCATACATGAGCGTTGTTTACAAAATAAACGCATGTACAATACCAAGCTTCAAACAGATTTCATGAAAGATAAGCACATTAAATATGTTTGTATAATTAGCAAAAATAGGTCTTAAGGCAATAGAGCTACATCTGATTTTACTGCTATTAGTGTGAAGTAACCGGTTCTCGAACCTCTTCACACTTATCAGGGCTCATGGAAATACTTATAAATTCATGTCAAAAACCAACAAAATTGATAAATAAATTCAACAATTTATGTTTAAGTAAACAAAGCACCGGTTTTCATACAATTTATTATGTATAATGCGTTTTTTGGAAACATATAAATATAAACAGTCCTTTAAGGTTCGAGAATAGGGACCTGATAAGGATATGTGGACACATTTTTGGCAGTGAATGGCAAAATATTAGTGAATCTTTAAGGTTGAACTTTTTTTCCAGGAGATACATTTATTAAACATGACCAGTGTACAGCCTTAGTACCATTATTCTTAAACCCTTTTAAAAATATATACAAGACCGGGAGTAAGGACACAGGATTATTTTTTTAGGTGAAGCCGACAAGACCTTGGCTAAAAAAAAACGTACCCAGTATAGTAAAGCAGTAGCTTCAGATTGTGGCCAGTAAAATTGGAAGAGGAAGAAGAAATAAAATATCCATTTAAAAAATATATCAATTGTTGGTACAAACACTGAATATTGATCCGCTATTGCCGACTTCCCTGACTTTTGTATTTTATCAATTACTTTGAAATATTTCAAAAGTTTCTCATAATAATATAGGTAAATCTTGTTTTGGGAATTCAGATGAACTTCATTTTAAATAAAATAATGGTGTTCAACATTCTAACGTCAGAGGAATGTGTCTAGTTAACAACATTTAAAGTCTAAAAGTTTCACAATTTCTTACCGTTAAATCCTATAACAGAGTCTACTTTCAATCTAGACTCGTCAATAGCATCGTCTTGTTGTTCTTGCTGCATCATTTTGGTGGCAATATGAGACTTCTAAATGTTTCCAACATACAAGTCAATACCAATGCTAGAATTTACTGGTTGCTAGCGGTAACAAACATGGCGACCTATCAACGATCTCGATTTATCGAGCGAGGTAACTCCAAATGTTTGCCGAATATCAAAGCAGTTACGTCCCTTTATTCATTCAAAAACCCTTAACCCTGAACACCAAGGTAAATTATAGAACCAATGTCAGGATATCAGTCGAAAATATTGTTTTATGAAGACGATTGCTATATATATTTGCTGATGAAAAGATAATTGTATCAATACACATTCAGTGATGTTTATTCAATCATTTAAACAAACAATATTTTGCACAAAATAATCTCTAAAAGAGGAAACAAAATTCAATAGTCATGTTCATGTTGTATATATACTCTATGTGATGGCTGAAAAATTTAAAAAAAAATCTATCTGCAATAAATCTTGCTATATGACTGGAGTAAGTATAGACCAACTGAACTGAGATGATACCTTTGATGGCATATTTGTGTTGATAGTCAATGTACAGTAGACAGCTCTAGATGAGACACAGGGTGTGTCAATGCGTTCTAAATTAAGGTGTGTCTCGGATATTAAGTCGGCAGAGACGTCAGCTGCTGGTTGATGTAAAACGGTGATACCCGCTTGTTTCTACAGCAGGATCTTCCGTCTTTGGGGTCGCTGCCTTGGCACCCTGGTTGAAACCTGGACTGGATGAACGCTGCTGTAGGTTTGAACGTTTCAATAAGCTATGGCCTGTTTGGTCATGAAGATGTTCAGTATGTAACTAACTGCCTCTTGTTGGAAATGCTGTTAGTTGCTCGGAACTAGTCCACGAGTATTTGGTCGACCTCTGTGGTATTGCTATCTCCTTGTATTGTGCGAGACTCCCAGTTTATGTTTTGTAGATTAATGTCGATGGGTATCCAAACTGTGCAGTTAAGGTATGCAATATTCAACTCCTTTATCTTCGGTATACCCTTTATCTTCAGGCGCAGTTCTTCTATGTATGCGGTATTGCTACTTGGTGGGCGATAGACAGCTCCAACAATTAGCAGATGATTTACAAGACACTGTAAAGAGGCGGAACAGATCTCGGTCTCTGTGGTGAGTTGGATCTCTGTGCCAATGAGGTTGTCTCTGGAGTCTTGCACCACTCCGCCATGGCAGGGAATACTTCTCTTTCGTAGAACTCTTTGAGTTGACAGGTTTCACACCCGATGACGACGTCATGGTTTACCCCTTAAAGCAGAAGCCAGAAAGCAATCTTTCTTTCATATCCGTTAGAAATCAATCTGTCGCGAAATTGACTGTAATTGAATTCATCACTCCGCTTTGTCCGACAGGATGTTGTTAGCCCGAAAATAGCATCTAAGTAGCACTCGCGTATTGCTTGTTAAATCTGAATACACCTAAGATATACATTGCTGACAAAGCAGTGAAAAGATGCTCATTTGTTCATGATTTGTACTTACTAGAAAGGAACAACATCGCAACATAACTAGGAAATGTCTAAAGTGTTAATTGTTTATGGCTACACATTTGTTAATGTTTAAATGACAAACAGCCATATGTTTTTAATAAACCCATGAACACTAAGACCGAAATAGTGGTTCAAAATGATGTTCAAAAAGTAGGATAATGAATGTACAACATATATTTTAAATGAATACGACGGATGGATAAAATAAGGTATACTTGTATACAGCCTTAATGTACACATGCGTCGCCATGTACAACAAAACAACGAGCCATGATGCATTTATTGTCTTTTTTTAAACTCACAGACAAAAATTGAAATAACTAAAGATATGAGCCGTTCCGTGAAAAACCCAACATTATGGAATCTGCGTAATGTATCGACCCAGATTAGCCTGCGCAGTCCGCGCAGGCTAATCCAGGCCGACACATTCCGTCTCAGGGAGAAAAAAGCTATAGAGTAATGATTCCTGAATCAGAAAAGCAAAGTGTCTGTCCGGGTTAGCCTGCGCGGCATGCTTAGGCTGATCAAGGTCGATACTTTACGCAGAGTCCACAATGTTAGTTTTCTCGCGGAACGGCTCATATATGATTTTTCCAAATGTACTGTATAATAATGAGCCAGTGCATGAATAAAGCGGAACAGTGTAGGTTCATGTCATCGTGTCCAGTCGCTCAGACTTTTCAGAATCTACACAAGTTGACAGAATCTTCTAACAAGCTTGTGTAAGTAATATGTGAACATCAGACTATGTGGATGCACTGGCTGACCTGGATCTTTACTGTTCACAAAACACATATTATACCTTTTCACATGCACTGGATAAGTTATGCAGTTAACTAGAATTATTCCAGAGGTAGGTATTACGATTTCAATGGAGTATGCTTATTACGACATATTTACAATTCGTTGATAACTGGATTCGTTATAGCTGTTGTATAACCTATCATAATATCACACGTTTCTAGCAGGCCGCTCACACAAGTGTACGTGTATACATACTGAATCAGCTCTGCTCAAGCATGGAATTTTGGGGCATTTTCTACTATAAATAATGTATGACCTTTACGTGCATCAAGCGATTCTGAAATTAAACATTTCCAAACTACGGTTCTGGATTTAGATGAGCAACAATCAGGTGCATGCTAACAGAAACTGTGACTAACTCTTTCACCAAATGATAGTTCCTACAATATGCAATCTGCATGGTATTTCGGAGGTATCGTTTTCACTCTTTACGTGAAACTGATCTCTCCATGTCTCTGCAGTAACATGTAGATACGAACGCGAATTAATGTACATGGGTAATTGGTTGGGTATATGTCTGGATATGCGATCACTTTCGTGATCACATTCATTTATTAAAATCAATAAGTCAATCTATGTTCAATATAATTTTGACCAACGTATTTCTTTCTTTTATTCCACGATTTTTATATTGTTCTAGGAGCACGTATAGTGGGAACATGCCCATTGGCTCTCCTAACTTGTTTGTAGAACCTAGCTACGCCCCTGACGTGTTTACGTCGAATCTATTGCAATTACACGATAAAGTAATTCTTGAACACTTTGATTTCTGTACATATGCAAATATCATCGATAAATCTTTCTACTAATTTGAAATAGCGCCTTTGATTGATTTTAAAGAGTAATCTCGAAGTGGCTATGATTTCCGTCCTATTTGTGTCATCGTAACCATTTTTTAGATATCATAAGTAGGGATGCAGATTATTATTGTTCCCCTGTGCGCATGGACATGCTTGGATATGTTTGCGACAAGTGCACACGTTTCAGAACAAACAAAATAAACCAATTCCACATAATACCGTATATACCAATTCAATTCAATATTAATCGGCAAAAATCGCCATTTACACGACTTTGACTATTACAAATTGTAACAGTGAACAAATATTGCAAAATAATCAAGTAAACATACAAACAATATACGTGCAAGCATTTTTTTATAATATGGAAAATTCATAACTTATCATATATTTCATCAGGCTTTTATATCATGTTGTAAAAGCATTCTGTATTTTCCCTTAAGAAGTTTAGAATGCGTCTGGTAAATAATTGGCAGTTTTAAATATCATTTTGTTCCGATTTGATTATAGCATACAGACACAAAGTTAAACATTCGACCATGATAATAAACTAAAACGATTAGTTCGTAGAGAAGAATAAAGGGGGCAGAAATGTAAGAAATGATATTCCGATTCCACTTGGTTACTATAATTACATACATAACAAATACGATTAAATCTCTCTAATTACTCAATATCAGTTTATCTCCCCATTTCAATATTTAATGAATGTGAACACAAGGCTAAAAGAACTTAGTTGTTTTCTAACAGTATCATTTTGATATCTAAAACACTGACGAGAAAGGAACAAAACCCCTCGCAACATAACTAGGAAATGTCCAAAGTGTTAATTGTTTATGGCTACACATTTGTTAATGTTTTAATGACAAACAGCCATATGTTTTTAATAGGTGAGCCGCGACTTGCAATTTGAGGTATCTATACATATTCGTTCAATGTGCATACACACAGTCTCGTCAGTCTTCACTGTTCGCATATATGTTATAGAGAACAAAATGTATATTATGAAAAATAACCAGATGTGTATCTCCATTTGTTTTACGCCATTTTACCTTCACAAAAGGTCAATACATGTATTACTGCAATGCACCATATGCAGTTCATTAGTCGCCGGGCAGAAGCCCGCGACTTCTATTTTTAATAGGTTTTCGGAAATCACATGGGAGGGGGGGTTATTATTATATTTTTATTTTTTTAAATGTCTTGAACATATTACAATTGCGTTTGTTTAAAAACACTAAGTTATGACACATCTAAAATGAAACAAATATTCCGATGTTTTAAGTATGTGCAGTTTCTTTATTTTGACTGGCATTTACGTTTTTGTGTTTTATTTACGAAGACAAAACAGTCCCTATTAGCTAGACTGGGATACTTTATTTTCATAAACTATGTAATCAAAAGGCGATAACTACAAACCTTTACGTCGCACAGTCTAATTTGTTAACATACGCGCACCTGCGCAGCAGACTATCGATATGAAAATCACGTCAAATTCTCCTTTTAATAGATAAGTATCAACATAAACTGGTAACAGAAACAAAATTTGTGAAAATATGTCTCAAATATAAGCCTGTTTATCGGTCGTGAATGTCGAAACGCCTTTTCCTCAGTTCGTGACCTAGTTTCATATTGCCAAAATGTAAACAAAGCGAAGTAACCGGAAGTAAAATGTAAACTTAGAAAAGTGACTTGTTTATGCAGACAAAAAATGTCGCACGACAAATTGATTTCTTAAACGTCACGAAACGAGTGCATGGGTCGAATATAGGAGAAAGACAGATACTATAGAAATGCTTTTTTCTCTCGAATGCAGTGGAATAAAACATGCACTAAAGCTTTGCCTGATTTTTTATTCACTTTCTTCGATGTCTGACACTACGACTCGATCTTGAGGGTCAACATTTCGAAAGAATGCTCAAACACCTTAGTACAGATAGATAGCTAATATTACACACTTAAATGATTAAATATATGTGATATTAAATGATTATTTGGCTTGAAACAAATTAAGAGAAGAACAAACTCTGATAAACAATAGATTTAGAAATAAAGAAAATCTACTCTTTCGCACCCAATTAATTTCATACTTGCCACCTATTAAATAGTAATGGGACTCGCAACTGGCATTTCTCTTGCGCCAAACATATATTGTATGCATCACCGATTTAGATAAACAATTTAGCTGATATATAACAAGTGTGGTCTACTTTTTAAACATATGAGGATTAAGTTTAACATCTGTGAAATATTTATTATAATTATTATTAAAAAGGAGGAAGTTCATGTCTTCAGCAATTTAACCGTTTTCTCAATGTTTTAAGCGTTTAAAGGTTTTCATTGTTGCTTCAGACATGGAAAGGGTTTAATATACAAAACATCCAAAATCCTGACCAAAAGAAATCCTGAAATATGTAGATCTATGTGGAATTTTAAAAAAACCTGGAATTAGTCCTTATGAAAACATTATGTGTATGTTTAGACTAATGAAAGTCAAGAATACATGTGTGTTAAAAAATAAATCAATGCATTCTTTTCCGGCGACATTGATGCCTTGCATCAACTTTCTCTTGTATATACTGTATATACATTGCAATGAAGGTTCGTGATAACTACAAAATTACGCTGCTGGCCTGGGTGCATTGACCCAACTACTCGATCCGCACATGCTGCCTAATAACTGCTATGCTTGTATCTGTCTTATTTGTCTTTCGAAGCCTGTTGACAGAGTTAATACATGTATTTTAACTGAAGTCTAGTGTTTTATACAGATGCATGTAGATTCTAAAGATCTAAATACTGCTACATATTTTCATAAATTATCGTAGATTTTGATTTAAAACGACAATATTTATAAAAGGGAAAACTATCAAGCGTGAAAGGATTGAGTGTGTGTCTGTGAGTTCCCCATGAAAAAGATGTATTCATGTTCTTCCATGCCATTCTAAATCTGGTGCAATGTATGGTGATTTGGGTTTCTGCCTCTTTCCCGGCATACACATTGACGCATCTACAGGTGCCCAATTATGAAAACATTGTGACAAAATGTGACCTTGCTCATAATGAGCAATTTATTCTTTAACTACAATATCTTAACTCTATTCCTAAAGCTCAACTTTTATAGATATAAAAATAGAGATTTTCCACATGTCTTCGCCAAGTGATTTCAAAGTCATCAGCTGCAGATTCTGTGTATGTGAGAAAGGGTTAATGCCGGACTATTTCCTTCAAAAATAGACTTCGAGAATAATAACCGAGAACTCCTGGTGCGTCTGCATCAAACAAATACAGGAACTCGGTATTGGAAAGAGAGAAGAATAAAATAAATTATATAATTACACAAACACCTGTTGTTACTTTTATTCTTTTATACAATATAAGTTTCGGCATTACGCCTTTATCAGTAGAATAAAATAAACAATTATGTTTGTTTTTTTCGGCGATAGCTGATTAACGTGGGTTTTGACCTAGATGTTAAACAAATGATCTAGATTGTAGACCAATCAAATATAGTATTTAATGAATAATGTCGAAGAAATAAAGGAAATGAAACGTTTTCATTGGTTCATAGTTATGTTGGCGATCCTACGAGAGGCTCTAATTAGGGAAGTTTTAAATGAAATGTTCTGCATACTAATCTTTGTTTGTTTTCCTTAAGAAATAAATTTCAGTGAAAAAAAATCAGTGAAAACGTATGAAATATAATATTTAAGAGCAAAATGTTAATTATTTTTGAAACATGTTAAGTTTTCAGTTATTTATCGTCAATTGAAACTTATACTGTGTTACATAATACACCTCTTGTGAGCCTCGCGTAATCTCCAGTCATGTGATGAATTCTCGGCCTTGAACAGATTAACGTTATGTCGCGCTATTGTAATGGATGTTGACTTGGATTGTCAAGTGAAAGGTCTGTGGTTCGCTTCTCGGCAGAGGCAAGCTTTTTTTCTCTCTCTCTCATTCATATCAAAACCAATATATATATATGAAATAAAACATTTATAAACCAAATATTACATATTTAACGTTATTGTTGTGTTGTCATTCTAATAGGTAAGATAAACTATTACATAATATGTGCATGTTCCATTTCTTATTGTTTTCTCATATTGATCGCCGTTTATCTTTTTTAAAGATATTTCTTGTTAAGAGAGAGAAGAACATATACTAATTTAACTCACTGTCAAAATCATAATTTTATTTTGCTTTACATACTTCCTATGATGTTTTAAAAAAAAAATATGGCATTATTATTATTATATCTTTATTTCCTCCGATCACCGAAGATAGTACAAAGTACAAAGAAACAATACAAAGTTGATAGAGAACGTTGACACAAACATTGAACCAAAAGTGACAAACATTGAATAGTTAATATATTTACACAAACAGCATTCATTTCGTAAGGTCGATTGAAAAAGCACTTATACATCAATACTAAACACGAATATATACAATGAGTACAATAGCATTCATTCACGTTGCAAGCACAACAAAAACAGAGTTAGTTTATGTGAAAACTCTGGATATACTGCTCGAATTAGTAGAACCACCAGAGTCTTCATTGTTCGCGAGATATATTCTTAGATACCCCTGAGGAGCACCTCATCGAAACGAAATATGAATTGCTCTGGAGGGTAATTATTATAGTAAATGTAAAAATGAGAAGACATAACAGAAGCATTGACAGACAGTTGAGAGAAGGAATAGAATATGTTTGTCTCTAGATAGAGAGAATGAGAAATCAATACAGAGGAAAGACAGAGGGTGAAGAAGAAAGTATATATATACATATACATTAACACATATGAATATACATACATACACACGTCTCCATATATATATACATGTACACATACATACACATGAGTGCACAGACACACACATACAAACACAAACACACATATACATGTGCATATACATACACGTGTACATCATAAGCCCATCCGTTGGGTATATTTACAGCTAAACAGAACTGTTTCTCAATACATTATGTATGTATCGCATACACAATTGGACATAACAGGTTCGATTGTATTCGGGTAGACTAAATACTGTTGGCAAATCAGTGTCAAGAAGATATCTGATAAATTGCTCTTTCTGGGTAGTAAATCTTCTCAGAAAGAGCAACATATCATTAGTACAGTAGAAACTGATGTTTTCAAAAAATAAATTCCGTTCATTTGAGAAATGAACACATTCGGATATGAAGTGTCCCTGGATATCTGTGATCATATTTTGGCAGTATACACACTGACTGACAGTTTCTCTTAAGTGTTTGCTACTTACTAATACTTGTATAGCGCTTGATGCATGATACATAGTTTTGCGCGTTTTTGCACATAACCAAAATAATGATGGAAGACTGTTTTTGTGAACAGACACAAAGCGGTCGAAGTCATGGTGAAGGTTCATTCTTTCCTGACGCTCGCATTCAAACTTCCTTTCAACGACTCTAGAAACTATCCTTTTCCAAGATTTTTTTTCAGGGAATTTGCCAGTAGTAAGATACGACTTCATATATGCAGTTAAACCATATTTTTGCAATATATTGAAAATATCAGGAATAAAACCTTTTTGTCCAGTGAATTTACTTGTTTGAAACAAATTCAGACGATAAGTGAAAATCTGCTTGGATAGACAGTTCGTAGGCATTTTACACAGTCGTTGAAGGAAAGCTAGTTTGCGTTTGTCAATTTTACATTGTAAACTGTACCAACCTAGCAGACTAAAAACCATATCTGTACGTGTTCTAGAGGGCAAATGCTGTGACTTTTTGGCACATAATTTCCAAAGTTTTTCAACGTTCTGTTTATCTGTAGAGGACATAGAATGCCATAGTTCACATCCGTACAGTGCAGACGACATTGATATTGTTTTCATCAGTGAACCCATTGTAATAGGGTTGACATTTCCAAGGTTGTTTAATGCTAGTAAAGAGAACATAGAGGCCCTTCCTTTGCTGACACGGTTTCTTATTGTATGCGAATTAGTTAATTGTTCGTTTAATATTATACCAACATGGGTCACTGTTTTGCACCTGTCTATGGTAGAGTTTCCGAAGCTTAACCCCTATACACATGCAGACGCATCTGCAGCATAACTGCTTTTGATCGTCTATAAATGCACTATTCAAACCTAGCTTAACCTTTTTTCACATGCTGAATTGTATGCAGGAATCCACTTTTAAAAACGTTTTGACAAAAGGAGAAGTTGCTCATAATGCCATATTGTTTTGGGCAAGATTCAATAATTGAAGTTTCATTTTTGAGAGTTTTCGTGTCTTCAAACTCGTCGAATGCAAATGAATGTGTTGTAGGCCAACGTGGGAACAGGTTCACCCGTCAGAATTTTATGCCTTTTTTTTTTTTTTTTGTGACAAACTTAATTTTTACGACGCCTTATTTGGAAGACTTTCAATTTTCCGTTTTTTTCATCATAGAATAGTTTTGTTTACTTGAATTCTATTTAGGAAGAGTCTACATTAAAGAAAGAGTAAATGTCATTATTTTTACGGCACGTGTATTCAGTTATCAGTAGTTATAATGTGTTATCCACACCTCTTTTCATTTTATATCCGACTAACCGCCTTTTTCAACTCTTAATTGATCTGTAAAAGTGAGAAGTGCGCGGTTTCATTCACATTTGCCCGTTTATTGGGTAGCGGTGAGCAATGTAAATATTATTGAAAGTCGGGCTCTGCACAGGTCTGATGACCTTATAACTATAGTCTTTTCCAAGTACTACTACTAAGATCGAACCTGTTCACAATACAAAATGTACGAGGGGTTTGTTCGACTTAAATAATTATGTTATATATTGTTTTATGATATTGTGTCTCGAAAGCAATTTATCTATATAGTTTACACCCAAATAATAAGCTTACTGAAACTGCGTCATCAAATAATTGAAACAGACTGTAGACGGTGGTGGTGCATTGTGGGAAAATTCTTGATGTAAACAGCGAGGTCTCTGGTGATTGTTTTCCTCTAGAGCTGCCATCTTGGTGTGCTTTCGACCTCGTGATGTCGGTACAACAGCCGTCTGAGAACGATGTATGGGCTCTGCTTTCGCTGAAATCAGCGCCGGCAAGCCCATCTAAGATTCAATGGACTCCAGAGCCAAAAGGAACATCGATAGCGCGGTTAGAAGGAAAAGACTTCAAGTTTGTTATGTACAAAACACGCATAACGATTGGTCGGAACAGTAGCAAGGGCGAAGTGGATGTAAATATGGGACATTCAAGTTTTATATCGAGAGTTCATCTGGAAATAAACTTTGACCAACCTAATTTCTTCATGAGATGCAACGGAAAAAATGGCGTGTTCATTGACGGTATATTTCAGCGAAAAGGAGCTCCACCGTTACAACTACCTAGATCGTAAGTGTCCAACAAAACAAACAGCCACGCCGCTCCCTCAGAGCTTTGTGTATGTACTGGTTGCTAGATATACGTGCTAGGGAGATGATATAGTTGTATGGGGAATTAATCGGATGGAAGGATGTTCTAAGACTGACACATTGGTCATTATTTCTGTTTCGATTACGAAAGGAAGTTTATGTTACCATGTGGTCAATTCAAGATGGCGGACTGTGTAAACAAATAAGAGACCGAGGAAAAATCGATTTCTCATTTTCTGCAAGTCACATGTTATGCCATGTTATCTCCAGCTAGAACTTCTTGCCACTTTCAAATATTTCCTACACCCATATGAAATTAAGTAGATATGATAAGATACTGTATTCATCTACATTTCCCTTTGTTTACGTTTTTAGGCATTTGTTTGTAAACAAATGCCTGTCATTTTGAATTCTGACTAAAACATGTAACACTTGCGGTAAATGAAGATTTGACAAACAACATATATTTTTATGCAGATAAGCAAGACACATTTTCTCATATTTTATTTGTTTTATATTTGTAGTTTGCAAGAAAAAAATTATTCATTATAATTTGAAATTGACATTTATATTAATAAAAACTTGATTTTTAGTCTTTTAGCTTTTTGTGAATAAGATTGATATACAAAATTGGTGTTGAACTGGGTCTAATTAGGTCTAATTCCACCAAACTTACTTAGAGCTAAGTATATTTAGTAACACTTAAATACTTAGCATGGAAACACCGGTTCTCGAACCTCTTAACACTTAATATCAGGGCTCATGGAAATACTTATAAATTCATGTCAAAAACCAACAATAATGACAAATAAATTCAACAAATTACGTGTAAGTAAACAAAGCACCGGTTCCCATAAAATTTAGTATGTATAATGCGTTTTTGGATATATTTTAACAGTCCTTCAACTAAATGTTCGAGAACAGGGGTACGATAAACTTAAAGGCATATTTTATCAGTTTTGTTTCCCTAATAAAATGCCTAAATATTTATTTTTTATCAAGTTTTGGTAGTCAGCAGGGTAATTATTCATGTCAACTTAGTCATTTACTGAATAACATTCCAGGAATCCGCCATGGTCGAGTGGTTAGTGTTGGGGATTCCCCCAGTCATGGCACGACAGTCATAGTGGAGTGCCCTTGGGCTAGGCACATTTCCTAGCCTAGTACTGGTTTGTTTACCCAGGGATCATGAATAAGTGAACTGGCACCGTGATATAAATGAAATAAAGTTGAAAGCGGCGTAAAACTCCAATAAATAAATAAAAACATTCCGCTATTCATGTTTACAAAATATTGGGGAAACAAAGTCAGGTTGGTGGAATTGTGCATAATTCTGTGACAGTTTTTGTTAGAATTATGACCCTTTAACGACTTATAAAGTACTTTGCTTATAATTAGTATGATAAAGTACTTGGTTATAATTTCTGTACCACCAAAAAAAGTTGTTTTATTGGCAAGCACAAAAAAGTCGAGCACACTGTCCTCTGACAGCTCTTGTTTCCTTTATTATTGTTCAGCCATGTTCTTACTTGTATCAACATTCAACTTCAAACTTAATATTTTGATAGCTTGTAATCTGCAGTTGTGCAGTGCACAGGAACCATAACCATAGCATTCTTAAGATGTACAGTACTCAAGAAAAAATATTCTAGTATTCATATTATTATTTATATCGTCCTGTGTGGATTTTTTTGTCTGGTGATTTTCTCACTTATCGATATTATCCAATTGCCTGCAGGTGACACATGTGTTTGGGGAACTCTTATTCAGTTGTCATGGCAGTTTCTTAAGGTCTTTATAAGTTTTAACTAGTGACTTTATGTGATTGCACTGACAGTGAATTGGAATAACAATATAAAATCATACCGGAAATTTGTTTATCTGTTTTATACATATTTGCTGACATACATATCTTCTGTTTCTGAATTCCCCAAGGCTCTCACGAGGGGGCGATTTGGGCGAAGTGGTCGCCTAAAAATTTCTGACTTCGCCCTTTCACTCGATCAAAGCTAAGTCGACTTCGCCAATCTCAGTCAAAGCGAAGTTGAGTTCGCCGACAATTTTGTCCTATCATCGGACACTGTTAAAATGATCACGGTCACGCACCATGTCGAATCGATGTATACAGTTCTCGATATACACAGTTGCGTAATCAGTTATTTGACAACTGAGAGTGTATAACCATTAAAAGCTGAAGAATCGAATCATTTAACACACACAATGACGTAGAACCAATCAAAATCATGCCCTTTAGTCCAATTTGCATAATCAAAGAACCGATTGTCATATAAAATATTATGACGCCCCCCTGATAAAACATTAAATATGTATCTGATGTGAATGAGATGGAAGTCGAATTATGTTTTAACCCTTTCAATAGTATAAATAATATTGTGAATCTATTCATGGTTTAATGAGATACTCGTCTTCAATAATTGAGAAAATTAGATTTTTTAGATATTTTTTTAGGGGTATCATAATAAATGCTGTAGCATGGGGGTGTCATAATATTTGGAATTAACCAATCAAAAGACAATACCTCAATTCAACTTGTAAAGAGTGTGTATGTTTGGCCGATACAAATAATTTACGTTGTTTATGACACTTACGACAGACTTCTTTACAAAATGCCTGAACCTTTACACGGCGAGTAAAATGTGGCTTCATTAATTATATTTCGGCGACTTGAGAACACAATGTTCGGATCGCAAACCCGATACAAATAATTATAACCCCAAAAAACAAAGTTTTGGGGGGGTATATAGGAGTCACGGTGTCAGACTGTCGGTCGGTCGGAAGCCATATTTTGTCTGGCCTATTTCATACAAACCACTGGGTGGAATTCAATAACATTTTACATGAAGCTTCTATACCAAGAGGAGATGTGCATATCCTAAAGGGGTTACAATTGCATGTTATTTTACAGAGTTATGGCCCTTTTACTTATTAAGTAAGCCATATTTTGTCCGGCCTATTTTTAGATCACCTGAGCCGAAGGCTCAAGGTGAGCTATTCTGATCACTTTTTGTCCGTCGTCCGTCCGGCATTAACTTTTAGCTTTAAACATCATCTCCTCCCAATCTCCAAGGACAATTTCCGTGAAACATCACAGGACTGTTCCTCTGGTTGGCCTCTTTCAAAGTTGTTCAAAGATTTAAATTCCATTGAGAACTTTGGTTGCTGCGGCATCAGAAAGGGGGCAAAAGGTCCAAACTTTAAAAATCTTCTCCTCCGAATCTGCCTGTCAGATTCAAATATAATTTGGTAGAAATGTTCCTTGGGTGATCCTCTATAAAAAATTGTTCAAGCCATACTGATTGGTCGAAAAACATGGCAGTTAGGCAGCATCAAAAAATGGGCAAAATGACAAAATTTGAAAATTCCATTTTTATGCAAATGCTTGTCTGATTTAAAGAAAATATAATATGAATCTTACTGTAATGATCCTCTATTTAATTTGTTTAAGCCGTTTTGATTGGTTACACAATCATAGCAACCAGGCGTCATCACAAAAGGGGTAAATTGAACTTTTAGCTACAAATGACAACCATCTCCTACCATTCCAATAGACCAATTACCACAAAACATCACAGGAATGTTCCTTTGGTGGTCCTCTTTCAAAATTGTTCAAAGATTAACATTCCAATGAGAACTTTGGTTGCTGCGGCATCAGAAAGGGGACAAAATGTCCAAACTTTAAAAATCTTCTCCTCCGAATCTGCCTGTCAGATTCAAATATAATTTGGTAGAAATGTTCCTTGGGTGACCCTCTATAAAAATTGTTCAAGCCATACTGATTGGTCGAAAACATGGCAGTCAGGCGGCATCAGAAAAGGGGCAAAATGACAAAATTTGAAAATTCCATTTTTATGAAAGGTCTGATTTTAAGAAAATATAATACGAATCTTACTGTAATGATCCTCTTTTTAATTTGTTTAAGCCGTTTTGATTGGTTACACAATCATATCAACCAGGCGTCATCACAAAAAGGGTAAATTGAACTTTTAGCTACAAATGACAACCAACTCCTACCATTCCAATAGACCAATTTCCACAAAACATCACAAGAATGTTCCTTTGGTGGTCCTCTTTCAAAAATGTTCAAAGATTTAAATTCCATTGAGAACTTTGGTTGCTGCGGCATCAGAAAGTGAGAAAAATACCCAAATTTTAAAATCCTTTTCCTACATAATCTACTTGTGCGATTGCAAGATAATTTGGTAGAAATGTTCCTTAAGTGACCCTCTAAATAAACTGTTGAAGATATATTGATTTCGTTGAAAAACAGGGCAGCAAGGCGGCATCAGGAAAGGTGCAAAATGACAAAAACTTTATAATTCCATTCTTATTAAAGTTCTTGTTAGATTTCAAGATATAAATGGCCTTTACTGATAAGCTGTTTCTTGAGAAGTGTCCACTCCTTTCAGTTTCATTTGCACTCCCTGATAAAAATTTCCAGATATTTGCAGTTAAATATTTGCTACTAATTTACTATCAATTAGGTGATCGATTTAGGGCCATCTTGGCCCTCTTGATTACAAACCACTGGGTGGAATTCAATAACATTTTACATGAAGCTTCTATACCAAGAGGAGAGGTGCATACCCTACAGGTCTTACAATTGCATATAATTTTACAGAGTTGTGGCTCTTGTTGCTCGGTCGGAAGCCATATTTTGAATCAAGGTGCCGTTTTGGGGGTATTTATCATCTTCAATGATAGTTCTAGTTTACATTGTTTATGACACTTACGACCAACTTCTTTACAAAATGCCTGACACCTTTACGGAATGGACGGCGAATAAAAGGTAGCTTCATTAATAATTTCTGCGACTTTAGAACATAATGTTCGGATCGCAACTACTCTTAGGGAAAACCAATTTTAGAACTTCATGTGATAATCATAATTAAAATAAAATAATAAAACATTCATCTTTGTTTAAGTAAATGTGTTCTATCCCAAATGATGTGATTACGATGCGATGCGGTTACGACGCGTAATGACACACAAGAAATATCACTTCTCCATTAAGTCTCTCCACTTCTCCCTAAAGTCTCCCCACTTCGCCCTAAATTGCCCGGAGGGAGAAGTCGCTTCTCCCTAAACTTTAAGCCTAGTGAGAGCCCTGTCCCCCATCTTAATTCTGTCTCCGCAAACACATTCTGTTTGGGATTAAACTGCTTATCAAGTCTTAATTGTTTTCCAACATATAGTTACATTCATTGATATAATTATTATGCATTTTTATTTCAGGTGTGTTCTTCGCTTTCCAAGCACAAATATTAAGATCAGTTTCCAATCCTTGATTGAAGAAGAGGAACTGCCTGTGAACAATCCACCCCCTCCCCCAGCCAGTCCGCCCAAAAAGAAAATTTTACCACCATTAAAGATCAGCATCCCAGACACACATCATAGCATCAATAATAGTCCATGTCTGTCACCAACAGGAACTTTAAGGTATTGTGCAACTAGTAAGATTGTTCAATTACCAACAATGTTAGTTTTCACTCATGCTTAGATAAGAATGGGAAACCGTATCTTTTCCTCACAATAGCTCTCTTATAACAAACCAATCCATGTGTTGTTGGTACTCGAAAGATTTGTCTCGATGAGAACATTTTGAGTACACACACAGACAGTGCTACAGATAAGCTGCGTATTTGCATAAAAACTCGAATAAAATGGTCAAATACGCAATTAATTTCAAATCATTGCGTAACAAAACTCATTAAAATTTCTGGATATTTAATTCATTTTTCAAGACCTGCATATCATATTGTCATGTCCAAAACAAAACTCAATTCAATTCAATCAATATTGACTGCATATTGACAACTTTCTTTTATGTCAAGAAATCTTGTATACTGAAATAGCCGACTGAAGCCAACCTTTAGGGGGTTTTGTTCTGGTCACGTGATCAGCATGCTCACATGACAACAAACTCACGTGGGAAGTGAGCTATTTATAAACTGCAATGAAACTTAATGTCCAATTATAAGCTACTAGTCATTTTAGCAAAAAGTAGAAGTATAATCGGACGCTATTAATTCTGGATACGTTGTACGGCGAATTTCAAAGTGAAGTGAAAGATATTTGATAGTCAAGTGAGTCATGAACACAGGATCGGCCCTTGCTTGAGCCATCTTTGAGACAATTTTTGTCTTTTGTTTTATCTCCACATTGAAGGAACCTGCAACAGACAAATTCTTTGAATAAAACATTTATTGAGAAAATAGACGGTGAATGTGCAAATTAAGATTATCAAAGTAGACAAAAGTATGATTATTTCTCCATTTCAAACTGTGTTTTCAAAAGGACGTCTACTGTAGATAAATGCATCTTTACTTAATTTGTTACAATGTTTAGCTGTTGATTCCTACAAGTGTAGCATGTTTTTAAGAAGTTATTTCATTTTTTTTTCTTTTTTGTTGTGAAAACCAACTTGACAAGACTATATTTTTTTTATTTAAAGTGTGAAAACGACAAACGTAAAATCCCTGAAGAACGTATCCAGAATATACGTCTTCTTTTTACGCTATTTTGATCTGAAGATATTTCGATTTTTCGATTTTTAATAAGACTATTTAATGAATAGGAACTTTTGGTGAGGACATAATCTTGTATTCCTCCAATAACTAACCTTACTGCTTAGCAGTCGAAAAAAGCTCATTAATCTCTTTTTTAAAAACAACATTTATAAACCAAAATCGCAATGTCTTGAGACCGTGCTGAAATCACAACTTCTTGACATCGTGCTGTGATTGGCTGTTTATAAATAGGTAACTTCATCAGCGCTAAAGCCTTTTGTTTAAATTTCCACATTTCTCTATGTCAACAGTTTGACTAATAATATACACAAACACAATACAGCGAAGGAATGGGTTCAGTTTTTTTAGCGTGTACCGATGTGACCAGTCAGTTATGCAGACAATTATTGATTTTTCAACTCGGAGTAGACCACTTAGTTTATGAAATATGTCTGATGTTAAGATCTTGATTTTTTCATGCCGATTTCTGAGCCACAGCTTGAGCCAATTTTGCATTTTATCGCCAATTGCTCAAGTGGCGAACGACAGCATGAGCCCTGCATGTACGTAGGTTTTAACTGCTAAAGAGACAGCTGAGCACAATGAAATAATTTATATACTAAAAAAGGCTGCACATCATTGTAGAAAACATTGTTTACATATAGAGTTTAGCTAAAAAAATACATAACTTTTCTTGGCAGAATGGGTAGGCCAGACTGCAGTTACCGTATATCCGCGGCCATAAGTCGAGGGTCCATTTTGACCCCAATTTTGGTGGTTTTAAGGTTACTCCCAGCCATAAGGGGGGGGTCGACTTTTTTAAAAATTTCGGCAAAAAACAAACAAAACATGGTTCTCGATGTAAAACTGGATAATGATACATTAAGATAATAATGCACAAACCTGATTTTATAAATCCAAATAAGCCAAACAAACTAACTAGTCCAAATTTCTTAATATTTGTTTTAATCTATAAAAAATAAAAGCGCGAAACTCGAACAAAGGGTTTTATCGATGTCAGTGTTTCTACCATGCATTGACGAAGTTGATTAAAAGTGTGTGTAATTCACAGAGAGGTGAAGACAAGGGTTTTAAAGGTCTATGGAAAGAAGTTTGGACTCTATGGCAGGGGTCGATTTAACCGCTGGCCCGCTAGCCCGTGGCCAGTTGATTTTACCTCGGGCCAGCTGTACATGCAATAAGCTAGTCCGTCGGGCCTGCTGAAAATTATGGGATAATAAGCTAGTCTGTAAGAAATTGAAAATATCGAGTTGCATATATACGTTTTTATTTCGTTCTGACCATTCCGTTCTGTCAGAAAACGTTAAAAAACGCATGTTTCACAATCGAGTGCGCCGAGTAATGGCCGTATTGATTTCCGCACACGATACTGCTAACTAAAATTTGATTGGACAGGTGCGCAAAAACAACCAATCGTATGCCGCGTCTTAATATCCGCTTGGCAACGTACACAAAATGGCGACACACTGTAAATAATAATATCACCTTGAAACAAACTTTTGGTTAACGAATTTGGTCGGTTTGGTGAATAAATACATTCAGGGTTTTTCATGACGCACAAATCCTGCTTCATTGACGCATTTTCAACTCAAATGACCCCCAAAAATAACATTTGTCACATTTGTGCGTCCCTTCTATTTTTCTATAATCTCGGTTTTCCAAAAATCTATATTTAACTTAGTCCTTATCCTGCACCAAAACATGCGAAATAAATTCCGATGATTCCAGGGTCGAATCTGGCGTACGTAATGTTTGTCACACCAAAATACACATACGGGACAAAATTTGACCATTTATCTATCGTATAAAGTAAACACAAACGGTCTTACTCACGTTTTTATGTGCTTTAATCTCTTTTTAATCCATCTCTTAGAGGCCTGACATTTTATAACTCACAATGTGGTCGATTTGAACTGAGTATAACCGAATACGGTATTGTGGGTATTGTTGTTAAAGTACACCAAAATGGATATTTAACGAAATAGTTATATATCTTATTCAAACAAGTTTGGGCGATATTTCGTTTATTTCTTTTTACCGATTTTGTCTAATTTATTTAACTGAAAACAAATGTGTTACAGATTTCAAATTTTTCGCCGTTGTGAATTGAATTTTGATACATTAAAGTGGTAAAGAGGTAAGCTGCATAAATTTTAGGCTCAAATTAATATAATAATACTTATAGATACGTTTTTTATTATCGTTGCGATAGCTGTCAAGGATATAAACGGCATAATAACGTGAATCGAGTCTGTCTGAAACATGCTCTGGATTTAGACTTCGGTTGACCAATAAATGAGAAACAGAAAGTTTAAATTATTTGGACTATATTTAACTCTGAATGACTGGTTTAAGCTTTATCGATAACATTATCGGTAATGTAATTGACATTATTAATATTAAAGGGATAATAAAAACAAAGAACAACACAATGTTTTTTATATCAATCACTTGATAATAAAGTTCTAATTTGGACCCCCACATTTATAAGATGACCCTCAACCTTGATGACATGGGGGTCACTGAATGACCCTCAAGTTTCAAAGCTTAGGGAAAACCCTGTACATTGTATCAGATATGTAAACTGTTCAAAAAGTTGAATTGTTTCAATTAAATTAAAATAAATAACCATTGAATGCTGCCTTTTCCTCATTAAAAAGTTTGGGCCAGTGGTAAACATGTTGGGCCAGTAATTTTCCATTTCAACTGGCCCTGCTGGCTAGTAGAAATTTCAGCCTTAAGTCTACCCCTGTATGGTTATATGAAAACGGTTGTAATTTCCACTGGAACAGGCTGTAGTTACAACCGACTTGCGTTAGCCCTATAACTGTTTGTCGTGTGAAAAACACAGGGCTTAAATAAATGACGTCACTAATTTACCAGCTGAGATTGAGCCACGACAAATGAAATACACCCATATAAATTAATGTTAAATTTACGATGCTATTAGCTTAGTAAATTATACTTGTGTGATTAAACTGCACATACTCTTTTTTTATGACGTAGCTCATTTGTTGGGGAAAATGGTTTGCGGAATTAAAGGTCTATATAGATTTCACTCTTACCCATTTTCACATGCATTTATACGCATCTGCAGCAGACTTCTTTTGATAGAGCTCTGTAAAATATAGCCTTAGGAGAGATTGTCATTCAGTCATAAGTCGAGTCCCTGCTTCAACACCAAAATTTGAGTCTCAAAAATTCGACTTATGGCCGCGGATATACGGTAGATATGTTGCAAAAGAAACAGCTACAAATTGTAACAAATTCAATATTTCCAACTTAAATAAACATTTATCAGCAGTAGGCGAATTTTGAATATTTGTTGAAAATGAAGAAATAGTACATACTTCTGTCTACTTTTGATAATCTGAAATTTTAATCTTAACTTTCGCTCTATTTTCCCCCATAAATGTTTTATCCAAATTCTTTGAAAGAAGTCTGCTGCATACTCCTTCAATGTCAAGAGGGACATGATAAAAAGACGAAACAATTCCTAGTTAATCATATGTATCCCAAAGTTTAACTTTTACCCTAAATGTTCAAAGAGTTCAATGTAGCAGACAACATTTAAAAACATTGTGGCAAAATAGGAATTGCTCATGAAAATGAGCATATTTTTCCTTCATCAGAATGTTTTCAATTTAATCAATAATTATAATTTCATTAATATTTTGAGATGATTTTCATATTTGTGTTTACAACCTTTCAAAGTTTTCCGCTGTAGTTCATTGTCTGTAGGAAAGCATTTATTTATTAGAAGATCATGTAAGAGAAATTGCTTTTTTCAAATTTGGGGTAATTTGTCGAGATTGGGTGATGTTTGAAACAAGCCCTTTGTTGTCAGTTATGATAATGGACACTCAAAACATATTGTCTTTAGCTTTACCAATGATTTAAGAACATAAAATATACATATAATTATCTGGAACTGTAAATGTTAATATTTCTTCCATTACAGTGCTGCAAACTCTTGCCCAACAAGTCCCCGTGCTGGATCAGGGAATCGCATCATTGGTATGTCAGAGATTCAGATGGCAGCTTTGACTGCAGCCGCACAGCATCATAGGAACCAAGAAGCTGAGAAAGAAAGTCCAAGTATTGTAACTAATCCACCAGCTGCATCATCAGAAATCAGTATAAGAGACGAATCAAAACCACCGTATTCGTATGCACAGTTAATAGTGCAGGCTATAACTTCAGCCCCAGATAAACAATTGACTCTTAGTGGCATTTACGCTTACATTACTAAAAATTACCCATATTATAGGAATGCTGACAAAGGTTGGCAGGTAAGTACTCTTCTTTTATTATACCCCCAGATACATAGTATATGGGGGCTATATAGAAGTCACGCTTGTCGGTCGGGCTGTTGGTCTGTAGACATTTCTTGTGAACACTATTTATCAGCAACCCTTAATCAGAATTCAATATAACTTCACAAGAATGATTGATACCAAGCCTAGTTGTGCATATTGTAGGCGTGTTGCACTGGAATTATGTTTAAATGAGTTATGGCCCCTTGAATTTCTCATACATATGTATATTGTCAGGCACCAGCTGGGGGTATTCTTCACCTTCAGTGATATTTCAAGTTTCTTCTATCATTGGCACTGGATTTTCCCTTTATCATTCATAGAAGTCTGCTTTTAAAGAATGTTATTATAAAAATGTAAGATAGAAAACTGAAAGTGACATTCTATTACAGAATTGGAACCCAACGGGAACGAAAATTTCTTCGTTTAGTTCCATTTCTCCTTTCTCCTTATTTTTACATGCCCAAAGCCTGAAAGAGTCATGTTATGTTGGATCCCTGGTCATCTTTCTGTCTATTGAGCAATTGCTTATGCATGCAACTCCTGCTACAATGTTTAACAGATGGTATGAAATTCCTACAGAAGATTTTTGTAGAATGCGATATTTCAAATCTATGTCTGATTAGAAATGCCAGTATTATGTGCCCTTGATCTAAGAAAAAAATATGCTTGAGCATGAAACGCCTACAGTTTTCAAAGAATGATATTGATAGTTTCTACAAAATGATCAAGGCAAATAGTTACCAAATATTTCTTCACTTTGCTATTTGCTCTGCCTCCTCAATGGAGTACAAACAAAGTGTATAATCACCACTGGGCTTTTTCTATTGAAACTGTCAAACTATATTATAGTTTGTAAATTTTGTATCCAAAATCCTCTCAATCTCCTTTTCCAATTTAGTTTAAAACTTTGGGATCCATTCAGAACTGAATGTGTCAGTGTATTGGAAAGGCTGTAAAAGTCAGAAACTGAAAATCTTGTCCTTGGAAACTATCAGGTGGATTGTGAACAATAATGAGTGAATTCTTTAACATGATGATAGAATCGGGGTTGATTTCAAGGTATAGTATTTAGCCTCTAAATTATGTCTATACATTGTATTGAAACTTTAAATGATCATAATAATTATAACTCGGAGCTTAAACTGTTATTAGTGTTGCTGTAAACTAGTTTATTATCAAAATTGGTATTGTAAAAAAAAAAAATTGTTGTCTTTTGCAGAATTCAATAAGACATAACCTGTCCCTCAATAGATATTTTGTGAAAGTTCCTCGGTCACAAGAAGAACCTGGTAAGGGTTCGTTTTGGAGGATTGATCCACAGTCAGAAGCTAAACTTACAGCCCAGGCTTTCAGGAGGCGAAGGCAAAGAGGCGTGCCCTGCTTTAGAGCTCCGTTTGGTGGTCTGTCTTCAAGGTAAGTTCAGTTTAATCTGTAGATATTAATTCATAGCAAACATTGTAGACCAGTATTGGCCATCATTCTTTATCCTCTTGAATGACACTCATTTCTCAAATTCTAATGAAGAATCATAATTATTTTGAAAGAATATTTCAATCTCATGAAGTTATCAATAACATCAAAAGAAAAAATAGTGTTGAGTGTTTTATAGTGAAAAAGTAATTAATTAGTGTTTGAGTGTTTTATGGTGAAAAAGTAAGTATTTCATGGCAAAAAGTAAGTCACTCTTCAAAAAAAAGATAGCTGCTGTTATGATTTTTGGCAGAATATCCAATTAATGCACCTGTTTGGGGCTTAAAATAATATATAATTATGCATAATTCTTCATATATCATTGTGCCATCACAGATCTGCTCCGACCTCACCTAGTCACATGAGTGGTGTGTATACACCTGATAGCTTATCCAGGGAAGGAAGTCCAACCCCTGAGGACGAGATTATACAGCAACAGTCAAACCAACAACTTACCATGGTAACAAACGTAGCTCAGCGACAACCTGTTTTACCTCCTTCAGCAGCTGAACTTCGTATCAGCCAGCCCACACAGGGATATCCGGTGAATACCGTCATACCAGGTATGAAAACATTTGAAACTATTTTTTATCTTGGAACATTTTATGAAACCGTTTTTATACCAATGCAATGATACCAACACTATTTTCTGGAGCATTTTCGTACAATTTGTGAATCTATGGACTGATTTTCATGTTAATTTCAACCTACAAGTAGGTTTCATACACTGTTCAAAACATGAGTGTAATTGAGTTGAAAAAGACCTGCCTGTGCTATAACCCTTTCCCTCATATAGACGCTTTCTGACGCCTCTGCAGCAGACAGCTTTTTGAAAACATGGTGCCAAACAAAGAAATTGCTCAAAACAAGTTTTCAACTCTATTCAATTTTTTTTTTCATTTGAATGGATTTTCGGTGCTTTTGTCTAGATAATTTCAAAGTCGTCTGCTTCAGATTTGTCGTATGAGGGAAAGGGTTAAAGAAGTTACTGAAACTGACCTTGACAAATAGTGCAGAGCCAAGTCACGACTGCAGATGCGCTGATCAATTTGTTTCTACACTGGGCAAAAGTGCTTTATAAGTGTTTTTGAAGAACACGGCTCAATTATGTATTTTTTAGCTAGATTATTGATGCAAAATAACTTGACATTTGCCAAAATCTCTTTCTCTCAGTATAAAATAAATTAATAAGTCCTTGTCACATTGAAATTGTAAAAAACCTTAGTATGTCATATTAATCATGCACCTTAGTTGGTTTGGTTTAAAGGTAATGGTACATAATTATTGGTTAGTAAGCTGGCAGATTGATAAATAAAAATTTCAAAAATTAACAATCATTTGTGAGTGGTAAATGTTTATACCTTATTGTTAGCATGTTGATATTGTTATGTTATAATTGTAGATTCTGGTGTATTTACAACTGTCACTTTATCAACATCATCAGCATATCCTAACCCTGGTGCAGCCCTCCATCAGCTTCCATCAGTCATTAGTAAACCCAAAGTGATAGTGTCAAATGGTACCCAAGTCATGTTTAATGGGCCTGGATTAACTGGACTTCCCAATGGGGCAGCGCATGTCGAAATTAAAAAGGATCCTACTTCACAAAATCCAGGTAGGTTGTTTTGATACTTGCGTTAAAATGAAGTCAAATTGACATGTTTTAAACTACATTGTGGCATGTGCTTATCCCTTTTCCACATACAACAAATCTTCAGTAAACAAATTTGAAAACATCTTGGCAAAAGTTCTGATAATCACTATAGATAGAACTGGTTGAAGGTGAAGTTGCTCAATTTGAGAAAATTTACATTTAGCCAGACCATTTTCAAGTCATCTGCTACAGAGGCATCAGAAAGTGTCTGTATGTGGAAAAGGCTATCGTACCTCAAGGATTCATCAGCCTGTATATCTGTTCATTAGCGTCTCGTATATCTGCAGCTCTAAATAGAGTTCATACTACATGTTATAAAAAACTTGATTAGGCCCTTGAGTGCTATGTAGCATGTGGGACTTGAAACAGGTTGTCCAGGGTTCCATCCAAAGCCTAGTCCTGGTTTGTCAATCCAGGGATCATGAATTAGTGAACTGTTGCTGTGATATAACTGAAATAAAGTTGAAAAGATATGTAAAAATGTCCATAAAACGAAAAACCAATGTTGAGGTTGGTTATCTGAGATGATTCTTTTTAGAACCCACAACATATGGTTTCTTTGGGTAAATAAGAAATATTTTAGAAAATGACAAGCTTAGGTTTCCTTTATTGTATCGAGGTCTCTACTGAAAAGTTTGGATCCTAGGCTATCGATAGTTTGTAACAGACTGACTGATCAGTCTTGCTTGAAGTTGAATAAGATGTGTAGCCTAATCTGAATTCTCACAGAACAGACGCCGAGCCCTGGTAGCGACGCAGGCTGTCAATCCAGGGGTTGTGAGTTTGAATCCGGGCTTGGCCAACTTTCTTTCCGACGCTTGACAAAAGTCAATGCGACATGTGTCATTCGTCTTCCACCAATGGGCTAAGTCTATGTTGAAAAGCAGCCAGTTGCTTGGGAAGATTGTTGTGTGGAGAACTGGTGTGAGAAAACCAGGAAATGCATGAGTAGGTGAACTGGCCGCCGTGATATAACTGAGAAATTGTTAAAAACGGCGTTAAACCCCAATCAATCAAATCACAGAACAGACATGCACTTTTGCTGTTTGCTAGCTTTATCAATTATGATGATCCTTTGATTTCATTGGAAGATATTGTTTGATTTTAATCACAAGTGGGAATCCGCTGTGGTGATAGCTTAGTGTCATAGATTTCGGAACTGGAAGTCTCGGGTTCATCCTCAATTTTAATGGTTATGGTGAAGTGTCATCATGGGATGAGGCATATTGCTTAGCCTAGGACTGGTTTGTTAACCCAGGGATCATGAATAATTGTTCTGTCACTGTAATTTAATTTAAATAATGTTTAAAAGTGTATAAAATCCAAATAAAGCAAACAAAACAAATATTACAAATGTAATCATTGTCTTGCAGCTTGCTTTCCTGTTTTCTTTATATTATTAAGCTTAGTTTAGCTTTTACTTCACTCACTTGAATGGATTGTTTCCCAATTTATAGAAGTAACTTATTTTGAAGATGTTTTGAATCAATTCTCCATTTCTCATGATGTTGTGTACTGGATTTCAAAATTGAACATGTATTTTCAGTTGTCCAGATGTTTTCTGCTATTTTGTTCACACCCCTCAAGAAGATGCATTTTAACATATCTGCATCAGACAATTATTGGCACTGTGTTTTCAATTTGATTGAGTGGTGCTCTATGAAAACCAACAGAAATACATTTGCGACCAATCCAGATCACCCTGCCTTTACTGTTTGGCACTGAGAGAGGGTTTCGTGAACATTCTGACAAATGCTTCCATTTGGATGTGCTGCAGATTTATTTTTATTTGAAATGTTTATTTAAAGGTTGGTTTTCCTTTTGCAACACTCAATTATTCTGTTGTCTGCTGCAGATTTGTTGTATGTGTGAAAGGGTTAATTTGAAATCATCTGATATTGTGTATTTGGTAATGGGTAAAAATGCATCCCTTTATTTGTTATTACTAGTGTATGGAATGGACCCATATTCATATGGGATGGGTTACCAGTTTCCTCAAGGTGATTTTGTTTTCCTCTTTACCAAACTCCCCTCTTCCCTGAACTGGCTTCAGACAAACAGTTTTGCACACCATGATTTTATCAGATTTCTCCCATCATTTTATGCATTGAAAACATTCTATACAAGATGAATCTTCCTGAGCTGTTGACATGTCCTTTAACCCTTTCCCTCATATAGACACGGCTTTTTGAAAACATAGTGACAAAAGAAGAAACGAGCAATTTCTCCTTTTGCCACAATGTTTTCCACTTTTAGTCAAAGGTTATCCATTCATTTAAAGGGATTTTCCATTTTTAGCTCTACTGGCCAAAGGCCAGAAGGGCTTATGTCGTGGCGGTGTGTGCGTCCGTCCGTCCGTCCGTAAACAATTTCTTGTTAACACGATACAGTCTTCACTTTTGATTGTATCTCAACCAAACTTATACAGTAGTTAGATATCCATGAGAGCTCGGTTCCTTTCGAAAACCAGCCAGATCCGCCTATGCATGACTGGATTATGGCCCTTGAAATGGTCAAAATTGCTATAAAAGAGCTTGTTAACACGATTCAGTCTTCACGTTTGATTGTATCTCAACCAAACTTATACAGTAGTTAGATATCCATGAGAGCTCGGTTCCTTTCGAAAACCAGCCAGATCCGCCCATGCATGACTGGATTATGGCCCTTGAAATGGTCAAAATTGCTATAAAAGAGCTTGTTAACACGATACAGTCTTCACTTTTAATTGTATCTCAACCAAACGTATACAGTAGTTAGATATTCATGAGAGCTCAGTTCCTTTCGAAAACCAGCCAGATCCGCCCATGCAAGACTGGATTATGGCCCTTGAAATGGTCAAAATTGCTATAAAAGAGCTTGTTAACACGATACAGTCTTCACTTTTGATTGTATCTCAACTAAACTTATACAGTAGTTAGATATCTATGAGAGCTCGGTTCCTTTCCTAAACCAGCCAGATCCGCCCATGCAAGACTGGATTATGGCCCTTGAAATTGTCCAAATTGCTATAATTGAGCATGTGAACACAATAGAGGCTCCATTTACTATCTGATCTTCACCAAACTTAGATAGTAGTTAAATATTGATGAGAGCTTGGTTCCTTTTGAAAACCAGCTAGATCCGCCCATGCACGACTGGATTATGGCCCATGAAATTGTAAAAATTGCTATAATACAGCTTGTGAACACAAAAGAGCCTCCATTTACTATCCGATCTTCACCATACATACATGCTCTGGATTGAAAATGACAAAAGAACCATACCAGTAGAGCATAGGCCCTCATGGGCCTCTTGTTTGACAAAATGTGTTCAAAGTCGTCTGCTGCAGAATTGTCGTATGAGGGAAAGGGTTAAGCTATTCCTGTTTCCTGCTGGGCTTCACCTCACCAATGGTGTAAACAATTGGTGCCAATTTTTTTTTTCGAGAATAGTGCTGCATAATAAACTGCTGCTGTGTTTGGGTTGTGATTATAAACGCAATACAAAAATTGATAATCATACGCTGTGCACTCAAGTGTTTCAACTGTCATAATCATTGGTACAGATTAATGCTCTCAAGAGGCGAGTAAAAATCCAATGTAGTCACTAGTCAAACCAGCACTATTTAATTCATAAATCCATTTCAATCTGAATTGACTTGTACACGACAATAAAATGTTGTTGTTCTGAAAAATAATGAATAATGCTTTACCAACACAATGAGTAATGATATGACCCCCCTCATCTGGCTTGATAGGGATATCGTCGCATTGAGTTCTTCCTTTGTTTAAAAGCTTAATTTTGATTGAGTTGAAAAAAATTAAAGTAACACATCACAAATGATTTATTGATTGAAGACCAGAAGCAGTTGAAAATTTATTTTGAAAATATTGTGGGAAAATGAGAAATGGATAGCAGCATTTGCAAAATAGTATTGAGATCAATATACTTTCAATTTTCTAAATGTTGAGCATTTTCGACTAATGATTACATGGTACACAACGGTTGATAAGGAATACTTTCATGTTTGACCCGAAATTCATTTACTGCCTATATCTGAAGCTTTGATCAAATTTGTATCCAGTTGTATTATTCCAGTTACCTAGATTCCCAGCTATAGATGGCATGTCTCATATTTCCCAATCAAAACTTGTGATATCTTTAATATCCTAATAAGCTTACCTGAGCACTTTATGTTTAAGGTAACTGCATGTGAAATCAACAATAACCTTGTACATACTCTAGAGGCCAGTTTAACAGAGCATTTATTTCAATCAAAATTGTGCCTTGTTAATATTGGGTCAACATCTAGGTCACATGTTCATATTTAAGGAATACCTTGTAAACACTTAAGTTGCAACTTCTCATCCAGAAATCATGAAATACTATCAGTGTGTCCATAAATTATCTCCTGGACTCTGTAGGGTTAACAACTAGGTCACTATTTCAACTATTTAGACATTCTGATTTAGAAACGAGATTTTAGCACATGACAATGCTTGTATCCAATGTAATATACACATTATGTATTTCTTTATATATAATATGTGTAATAAAACATGACCGAATACTTAAAAAATGATGTCACATCAGCGGTTTGACGTCTTAATGGTAGTCACTTTGGCGCCAAAACCCGTAAATTTCATCTAGAAATATTGTAAACGTTAAGTACATTTTATCAAAATACGCCTCATATGTCACTTGATGTGATAAATAGAATATCTCATGAGTGTTTATTTATTATCACTTTTAATAAACTCCTTAACTAAGCTGAATATGACCTCAGCATAATTATTGGCGGCATTTTACGGTTTACTGACGAAATTAAAATAGCTTAGGTAATCCCGATTTTCTTATTGTGTTACGTCATGTGATAAAAAGAGAAGACATTCTTTGTCAGATCCTATATATTTATATCTAGAAATCTTCTGTTAGAGATACAATAATATTTAAATCAAAAACATTTCCATCTGAATCTAAATATGACCAATATAGTGCAACCTTTGGTATGTAAATGTAGCCAATTAAGGATCACAATTATTCAGTTTTGAATGTAATGTATATATAAACTATTCATACCTGGCCAGCTATGCTTATAAGTTACTGTGAGCATTCTTGTTAAACATTTACTGCTTACTATTTGAGGTTCAGTTTTGGTGAGCAGAAGATATGTTTATAAATATTTACAACTGATACTATATGTTATGTTTAAATGGATGTTATTTGTCTACTTTAACAGCTCTTGCTGAAAAGTTACAGACAGTAGTTCCCATCTCACGGGATGGCCAGATGGTGAGACCTGTGACATTAGTGGCAAGTTTAGCAAATCAATTAGCAGGCCATCCTGTGAATAATATACAGTCAGGCCAGCCGGCCACTCCACAACAATTGGCAGCTGCAGCCCAGGCCGGGCAGCAGGCGGCACATCAACTTGTGTCAGCTTTAGCCGTACAAAATACCTCTGGCTCGGTTCCGCAAGGAGTGTATAATCAGGTAAGTTGAAAACCAGTAATTTCTCTTTTTATGCCCCGGCATACGATAGAATGAGGGGCATATAGTTTTCCGGTCTGTTAGTCCGTCCGTTCGTCCGTCCCGCTCAGGTTAAAGTTTTTGGTCAAGTTAGATTTGAGTGAAGTTGATGTACTATCATTATGAAACTTCACACAAATGACAATCAACATATCATTGTTTAAAAAATTGTATCAATTTGAGGTTGGACCAACTGTTCGTCCGTCTGTTCGTCTGTCTGTTCGTCCATTCCATTCTCAGGTTAAAGTTTTTGGTCAAGTTAGATTTTAGTGAACCTGATGTCCTATCATTATGAAACTTCACACAAATGACAATCAACATATCATTGTTTAAAAAATTGTATCAATTTGAGGTTGGACCAACTGTTCGTCCGTCCGTTCGTCTGTTCGTCTGTCTGTTCGTCCATTCCATTCTCAGGTTAAAGTTTTTGGTCAAGTTAGATTTTAGTGAACCTGATGTCCTATCATTATGAAACTTCACACAAATGACAATCAACATATCATTGTTTAAAAAATTGTATCAATTTGAGGTTGGACCAACTGTTCGTCCGTCCGTTCGTCTGTCTGTTCGTCCATTCCATTCTCAGGTTAAAGTTTTTGGTCAAGTTAGATTTTAGTGAACCTGATGTCCTATCATTATGAAACTTCACACAAATGACAATCAACATATCATTGTTTAAAAAATTGTATCAATTTGAGGTTGGACCAACTGTTCGTCCGTCTGTTCGTCTGTTTTTTTATTAGCTCACCTGTGCACGAAGTGCTCAGGGTGAGTTATTGTGATGGCCCTATGTCCGTCGTCCGTCAACATTTTCTCCTCTGTAACCGGTGGGTCAACTGGGATGAAACTTCACAGAAAGCATCCTCTCAATGTCCTCACCAGAATTCCTTAACATTTTTGGGATCCATGCAGAATTCTGGTTTCCATGGCAACGAAATGAAAAAAAACTTCAAAATTCTTAAAAAATCTTCTCCTCCGAAAGTGTTCAGCAGATTTTCAAATTATTTTGTAGAAATGATCCTTGGGTGACCTTCTATCAGATTCCTTCAAGCCATGTTGATTGGTTGAAAAACATGGGGGGGGGGGGGGGGGGGGCTATTTTGCCTTATATGGCTATAGTGCAAACTTAAAAAATCTTCTCCTCCAAAAGTGTCAGGCCGATTTTCAAATAATTTTGTAGAAATGTTCCTTGGGTGACCTTCTATCAGATTCCTTCAAGCCATGTTGATTGGTTGAAAAACATGGCCGCCAGGGGGCGCGGCTATTTTGCCTTTTATGGTTATAGTGAAAACTTAAAAAATCTTCAACATCTTCTCCTCAGTAACCAGTGGGTCAATTGGGATGAAACTTCACAGAAAGCATCCTCTCAATGACCTCACCAGAATTCCTTCAAATTATTGGGATCCATGCATAATTCTGGTTACCATGGCAACGAAACGAAAAAAACTTCAAAATTCTTCTCCTCCCAAATTGGTTGGCAGATTTTGATCTTATTTTGTAGAAATGTTCCTTGGGTGACTCTCTATCAGATTCCTTGAAGCCATGTTGATTGGTCGAAAAACATGGCCGCCAGGGGGGCGGGGCTTTTTTGCCTTATACGGCTATAGTGAAAACTTAAAAAATCTTCTCCTCCAAAAGTGTCAGGCTGATTTTCAAATAATTTTGTAGAAATGTTCCTTGGATGACCCTCTATCAGATTCCTTTAAGCCATGTTGATTTGTCAAAAATTATGGCCGCCAGGGGGGGCGGGGCTATTTTGCCTTATATAGCTATAGTGCAAACTTAAAAAATCTTCTTCTCCAAAAGTGTCAGGCCGATTTTCAAATAATTTTGTAGAAATGTTCCTTGGATGACCCTCTATCAGATTCCTTCAAGCCATGTTGATTGGTAAAAAAACATGGCCACAAGGGGTCGGGGCTATTTTGCCTTTTATGGCTATAGTGAAAACTTAAAAAATCTTCTCCTCCAAAAGTGTCAGGCCGATTTTCAAATAATTTTGTAGAAATGTTCCTAGGGTAACCCTCTATCAGATTCCTTCAAGCAAAGTTGATTGGTCGGAAACTATGTCCGCCAGATGGCGGGGCTTATATAGCTAAAGTGAAAAAAAAAATCAGGTGAGCGATTCCAGGGCCATCATGGCCCTCTTGTTTAGATAAAAGTTTTGTTTTAAAATATAGTTAACAACCGGGGCATCCGTGTTCCATGGACACATTTTCTTGTTTTGACATGTTTTATCAGCAGAAGACTGAAAATTGCATCAGGTAAATGCAATTCATGTTCTTCAATTAGTTTCACTGTAACAGGGCAATGATATTGTCTCAAATACAGTTTAAATGGGTCCAGTCCTAAATTTATTATACCCCAAAAAAACAAAGTTTTGGGGGGGTATATATAGGAGTCACTGTGTCAGGCTGTCGGTCGGTCGGTCGGAAGCCATATTTTGTCCGGCCTATTTCATACAAACCACTGGGTGGAATCCAATAACATTTTACATGAAGCTTCTATACCAAGAGGAGATGTGCATATCCTAAAGGGGTTACAATTGCATGTTATTTTACAGAGTTATGGGCCTTTTACTTATTAAGTAAGCCATATTTTGTTTGGCCTATTTCTTACAAACCACTGGGTGGAATTCAATAAAATTTTACATGAACCTTCTATACCAAGAGGAGATGTGCATATCCTAAAGGGGTTACAATTGCATGTTATTTTACAGAGTTATGGCCCTTTTACTTATTAAATAAGCCATATTTTGTCCGGCCTATTACTTACAAACCACTGGGTGGAATTCAATAAACATTTACACAAAGCTTCTATACCAAGAGAGATGTGCATATATCATAAAGGTCTTACAATTGCATCTAATTTTACAGAGTTATGGCCCTTTTGTTGGTCGGTCGTAAGCCATATTTTGAATCAAGGTGCTGTTTTGGGGGTATTTATCATCTTCAATGATAGTTCTAGTTGGTACCTGTTATATTCATTCATAAACTTTATTGCATAAAACATAAACATTGTAACTATGATGTCTAATGATCTGATTTGATAAACATTCAAAATTGTGCCAGCTATCAATTTTTCTAACAATTTTCAAAATTGGTTAAAATTAAATGTAAGTGTTTTGTCAATGATGGCCAATCAACATTTAACCAAATGAAAGGAACAATCTGGTGTCTAAACTTACACAACTTTGTACGCCATTGTTTACCATGCCTGTTTTGTTGGTCAATTAGAACTGGACTTGGACAAACAGAAAAATGTTCCATGTTCATTCTGAACATTGACTGCCTCATGATTGATGGGTCAGTGAATATTCTATTTTACCTCACCTGAGCACAAAGTTCTCAAGGTGAGCTATTGTGATCATATTTTGACTGTCATCTATCTTGTATCCTCAACAATTGCCTTGTTTATGTTAACACTTCACGGGCAACATTTTGCATCCAATCTTCATGAATGTTTATCTGAACATACATCATCATCAAATCTTGGCCATGTTTGAAACTGGGTCATGTGAGGTCAAAAAATAAGTCACAAGGTCAAATTGAAGGAAAATCTTGTTTACTCTCTGGAGCCCGACTTTCTGAGAAAATCAGAGCTATTGTACTTCACCCTTGCGTCGGCTTTACATCTTGGTTAAGGTTTTGCATGCAAGCACATTTATTTCATCATAGCTCAGTCACTACTAGATGTATTGCATTGAAACTTACTACAATGATTCCCAACTATCACACCTATGTGAATAATCAAGTGAGATAACTATTTCCTGCATAAACTGCAAATTATGACCCTTTTTGCTCTTAATATAAATTCTGGTTAAAGTTTTGCAATAATCAAGTAAGATAACTTTATCCTGCATATCAAGCAAATTCTAAAACAAAAAAGAGCACTTTAAATCAATGTAACTCCATTTCTAGAATTAATGAGATGAAATAAAAAAGACTAGGGTCATATTTGTCGGACATAAGTGATCCTTGGTTTGTGATATGATTTTCTTGGGTGCCTGCTGATCACAAGTTTTACTGTAATTCCAGGTGTCACAGTCAGTGCTAACTGGAGGTCAACAGGGTCAGCAGCCATTAACACTGCTGTCTCAGCCAGGTGTACAGTTGGTGCAGCAGGCCATATCCCAGTCCGGTAATACTCCTACTATGACACAGACGGTCAGCTTACAGCAGCTACAGCAACACCTGCAGCAGCAGCAGCAGCAACAGCAGCAACAACAACAACAACAGCAGCAGCACTCACAGCAACACAATATGAGCTCATTGGCTGCACAACAGCCTGTTCTTGTAAGTACCTGTCAAATGTATTTATTTTTCCTAGTCCAATCTTTTAAAAACATGGTTAAAGTGTATATGGGAATAATTTCTGATTCAAAGTTTTATAATCAGCTTGGTTAACTCACATATGCCCTATTTATAGTAAAATATGACTAAATAAATTTTGTGAACTTTCTATCTTGTGTAATCTTTTTATTTGTGTAATATCTTACTTTCGTCCTTACCATCTACATACAAAAAACCTCGTAAAAATATTGATGGCAAAATATACAAAAAATCATTCATAATGTTGAGTTCAAAGCTGACATGTAAAGGCTATCAGGGTGAAGGGAGAGATACATTTGAAAGCAATGTGAACAATTTCTCATTTTGACACAATGTTAACAGCACTTCTCATTTATTAGCTCCACTGGCTGAAAGCCAGTCGAGCTTATGTCATGGCGAATTGTCCGTCGTGCGTGCGTGCGTGCGTGCGTAAACTTTTTCCTTTAAACAACTTCTTCTCCCTAACCACTTGCCCAATTTGGTTGAAACTTCATGGGAAGCATCCTCTCAATGTCCTCTACTAAATTCCTTCAATTTTTTTTGATCCATTCGAAATTCTGGTTTCCATGGCAACCGAAAGAAAAAAATAGTGAGAACTTAAAAAATCTTCTTCTCCAAAAGTGTCAGGCCGATTTTCAAATAATTTTGTAGAAATGTTCCTTGGGTGACTCTTTATTAGATTCCTTCAAGAAATGTTGATTGGGCGAAAAACATGGCCGCCAGGGGGGGCGGGGCTATTTTGCCTTATATTGCAATAGTGAAAACTTAAAAAATCTTCTTCTCCAAAAGTGTTCAGCAGATTTTCAAAAAAATTTGTAGAAATGTTCCATGGGTGACCCTCTATCAGATTCCTTCAAGCCATGTTGATTGTTAAAAAAACATGGCCGTAACAGGGCGGGGCTATTTTGCCTATATGGCTAAAGAGAAAACTTAAAAAATCTTCTCCTCCAAAAGTGTCAGGCCGATTTTCAAATAATTTTGTAGAAATGTTCCATGGGTGACCCTTTATTAGATTCCTTTAAGAAATGTTGATTGGTTGAAAAACATGGCCGCCAGGGGGCGGGGCTATTTTGCCTTATATAGCTATAGTGAAAACTTGAAAAATCTTCTTCTCCGAAAGTGTTCAGCCGATTTTCAAATAATTTTGTAGAAATGTTCATTGGGTGACCCTCTATCAGATTCCTTCAAGTCATGTTGATTGGTCGAAAAACATGGCAGCCAGAGGGCGGGGCTATTTTGCCTTATATGGCTATAGTGAAAACTTAAAATATCCTCTCCTCCGAAAGTGTCAGGCCGATTTTCAAATAATTTTGCAGAAACATTCCTTTAAGCCATGGTGGTTGGTAAAAAAAATAGCCACCAGGGGGCAGGGCTGTTTGGAGATTTTATTTTGCCTTATGGCCGTGGAGCGATACTGGCCCTCTTGGGCCTCTTGTTATATTTCTATTCATGTGCCATGGTTTTGCTCAAATGTTTTCAAAGTCGACTGCTGGCAATTTGTCATATGTGGGAAAGGGTTAAGTTAGTCATTCAAGAACTGAGACCAAAAAGATCATTATCCTCTGAATTGCTATGAATTTTTAATCTGATTTGAAATAATGTGCAATCAATATTTACAGTAATAGATGAATCTCATTTTTTACATACTAGGTAACAGCACTGACTACAGCACCTATGGCTGTGGCTACAAAACGCCCAGTTGATGAAATCTATGTAAAAGATGAACCTTTAGCGAAACACATAAAACAGGAAACGGGTGGAATGATGCATGAGTGAGAAGGACTGGATAGTAGACACAGCTTGTGGAGTGTGAAGAAAACTTGAAATAGTGCACTAAATTAGAATGTTAAAACAATTTGAATAGGATAAATAAGTGAATTGGACGGCCAAAGTAAACTTGGTTGTGGTAAAGTGGACATTGGATGGGGCAATAAAACGACTCGGTTGTAAAGAGTGGTAGTGTATTACATCAAAAGCTGAATAACAGTTAATGAGCAGTTTTTGTTGTCACCCCCCCCATCATTCTGAAAACAGGTGTAGGATTTAGGAATGAGTTTACACAGAATTGAGGAAAGACTCTACCTTACAAGTATTGTCAACAGGCAGCTGATAGATATGGTCTTTCTAGGAATGTGCTACATAATAAAATATTTCGCAGAGACAGATTGTAAAATGAAGAACAGTGTGAATGGGTGATTTGTGAATGACTGAATGGAATTGGTGGGATTAGTAGAATCATTATGTATGAAAGTGATTATGACAAAGATTTAAAACAACACACAGACAATACATATACAAGTGAAAAAGTACATTTTCTCTTCTTGGGCATTTTCATATATATAAAAAGCCATTCTATCATGTTAAAAGTGCTTTTATGAGTTTCAAAAGTTAGATGATAATGGTTTATTTACCTTTTCTTTGATGCAGATGCATTTCGACAAATCTGCAGCAGACACTTTTTGTAAACATTGTTGTTAAAGGCGAGGTTTCTTTAGATAGAGATTTTTCAAATTTCTTCCTCTCATATATGTTTCAAAGTCGTCTGCTGCAAATTTGTAGTATGTAATTGTTGGAAAGGGTTAAGCAATACAGCAAGCAATCAAAAAGAGGCTGAGCTATCTACCTTTGCATGAATGAATACATGAAAACAATTGAAATGTTATTTACTATTCTATACATGCAATAATTAAAAATCATGGGAAAAGTTTAAAAATCAATATGATAAATACAAAAATAAGATTTTAAACACTATCTATTAAATCTTTTATAGAGATGTTACAAATTTAGTATATGAATTCAATGATGTTGTAAAATGTTTTCCATATACATCATTACATGATGTAGCAGTTTCAACAGTTCAACAATAAATCCAAAATATATCTATGACAAGTTAGATATGCAGGTGATTCTTTTTATGAACAAAGTTTACTTTAACCCTTTTTCTGATACAACACACCTGCAGCAGAGGTCTTTGTAAATGATTTAGGTAAGATAATGGAAACTGGAAATGAAGGTAATAATCACTGAAAAAGGTTAAGCACATTGTGACAAAGGGAGAAATTGGTTTCTTTCAGCTATTTATCCTTGTATCACAATGTTTTCAGAGGCATCAGAAAGCGACTGTATTTGGGAAAGGGTTTACCATTGCAGTCTGGATGGAATATGTGGTTTGTTATTTTCAATACATGTACACAACAGTTTCTCACATAATTATTTTATTGTTTCTTCCAGTAGTTTTTGTTTTTAAGAGAAAAATACGTTTTGTTTTGATTCATTATCTTAGTAAAATTGCATAAACTGGTTGAACTGTTTCCCTTTATCTGACATGTTTATTTGAAATATGTCAAATGAAAAAAGAAGAAGAGGATTTCACACTCAAGAATGAAAATTATGCACCAATAGAATTGATTATATGTTTGTGTTCGAGTTATTATAGAAAAGAGGAAACTAAATGTCGTGTCTCTTTTGCCAATGTGTTGAGTGAAAAATCTTACTGAGATGTAAAAATAAGTCTTTACAAGAAAGTGTAAAAATATATTGCATAGCACTTTTCCTTGGATGTTTTCAATGCAGATTTAAACAGCATATTGGTTATTAAAAAGAATGATATTTTTCCAAAGGACTTTGACTATGAATTGTTTCATATGTTAGTATTGTATTATTGAATATTCTTAATGAACAAATTATTTATCTATTGGTTTAATGTAAAGTTTGTATGGTGTTTTACTCCACCTCAAAAAAGAATTCAGTTATATCACAGCATTTCCTGGATAAATTACCAGTACCACTGGTCCATTTATCTTGACACCAGCAAGTCAGTCGTAATGCTTACCCAACAATGTTGAGAACCAGTACCACGGGTCCTTTTATCCTGACACCATCAAGTCGGTCATAATGGTTACCCAACAACCTTGAGAACCATAGAGGGATACCTATTATTACTGATTTTAAAATATTTTGTATGACCCTGCCAGGGATCAAACGTGCAACCACAACACCACCAAACTTGCTTGCACTAGTAAATATAGCCTCATGCATAGGGTCATATAACTATACAGACTGATCTATAGTCTATTCTTAATCCTTTTCCATATACAGATGCATATGCAGCAGAAAAATGAGAAAACATTGAGGCATAATGAGAAATTGCTAATTATGAGAAATTTATCCTTAAGCCCTAATTTTTTTCCAACTTTATTCAATAATTTTTGTCTAAATATTTTCGAAGATAAATACTTCACATTTAGAATGCAACTTGATTGGTATGAGCCAGTATGTTTGACAATATTTTTGTTTTGGCAATTATTTCCTTCTTGATCACTGAAATTTAGTGCATGGGTTGATATTTGGTCAGATGTATATTGAGGATGTACTGGTTTTTGTGATGTCCCTTTCCGTCTTGCAGACTCATTTTTAGCTCTACTGGCTAAAGGCCAGAAGGGTTTATGTCGTGGCGATTTGTCTGTGCGTCCGTCCGTAAACAATTTCTTGTTAACACGATACAGTCTTCACTTTTGATTGTATCTCAACCAAACTTATACAGTAGTTAGATATCCATGAGAGCTCGGTTCCTTTCGAAAACCAGCCACAGATCTGCCCATGCATGACTGGATTATGGCCCTTGAAATTGTCAAAATTTCTATAATACAGCTTGTGTACACAATAGAGCTTCCATTTACTATCTGATCTTCACCAAACTTGGATGGTATTTGAATATTGATGACATATTGGTTCCTTTTGAAACAAGCCAGATCAATGCCAGTAGAGCATAGGCCCTCATGGGCCTCTTGTTTCACAATGTTTTCAACTCTTATTTGATTATTAAACTCCCATTCATGGAGATTTTTCATGTTTTTGTCAATATTTATTGAAAATTGTTTGCTGCAAAATTGGTGTATGTGGGAAAGGGTTAAGAAAACTATTGATGTTGACCCAAGACAGACGAGCATGGACATATCACAATTAACCTTTCCCACAGGCTGACAAATTTGCATTTGCACAAGAAATCTTTAAAAACATTGTGGGAAAAATCATAAATGTTTTATATTGTATTCTTAAATTACTGCCTGTTGCAGATTCATTGCGATGAGGGAAAACTGGATCATGACTTACTGTGTTACCTTGACATAACCAGTGACAACATAGTACCTACTAAGAAATTCATTAATTGGATGTAAGAATATTTGTCCAATTAGAAAAAATAATAGTGTTGTTTTAAAAGTTATGAACCTGTCTCAGGTCAGGTATTTACACTAGAAATTGTATTGTTGTATACAAAATTGAAATAATTGTAGGTAAAGAAGAAATGACTCATTTTGCTCAATTTCTCCTTTATCGATAATAATATCCCCAAAACATCTGTAGCAAAGGCATCTTAAAATGTTCATAAGAGTGAAAGGGTTACGCAGTAATTATATTTTTCCCAGCTTATTGCAATTGTGTTGGTACTAAATTAACATTGCAGTACTTTCAGATTGTGAAGAATTTAATATACCTATATAAATAACACATGATCCAAAGAGCTCCCTTTCTGAAGATGTGAAAATCTAGTTAACACTTTTCTGCTTGCTGACACATTTGAAGAAGATGACTTCTGAAAACATTGTTGCAAAAGGATAAGTTGCTCATAATGAGCATTTTTTGTTGACACAATGTTTTCAACTCGTTTCATCAATGTTACTTCCATTCTTTAGGGATTTTCCTTTTTTTTTTGCCTAAATCTTCTCAGTCATCTGCTGCAGATTTGTTGTATGTGGGAAAGGGTTAAGGGAGTACTTATTAAAAGGAATTAAATGGTTACCAGTCATCAGGGCTGTGGTTGTGGGAAAGTAATTGATGGTACACATAAATTGCGATATAAAACATGTTAACTGTCTTTTGTTTGTTTGGAATCATGAACTGAATGATTGCAAAATTGAGATCTTTTTTGTTGGTCTCTGCTCCTTTTTACATGATTTTAACATTATGACCTTATTGTTTGAAAGTTGTTAATGCTGTACACGATAATTCAAAGGTTTAATTTTTAAATCGAAAACTTTAATGTTGTGTTTAAGGAATATTGCCATTTACCCGGTACATTATCTACTAATCTTGTATGATGATTTTAAACTTGAAAATCTGGCATACATTTAACCCTTTCCAATTTTATGTATCTGTAGCAGACAACCTTTATAAACACTTTCTATGTGCCATATAATATTTACAGCTCTCTAATTATTATACTTTCATTTATACAGTTTGCATATTGTTGCTCAGATGTTTTCAAAGTCAATCTACTGCAGATTGTTTTGCATTTCTGATAGGTTTTTTTCATAACTTGATTTCTGTTTGGCAAATGAATCTGATGAAAAGGAACGTTAATCTACACAAGTTTAAGAAAAAGAAAATAAGCAGAGTAGTTCAGGGATTATTGCGAGATGTTTGTATCAAATTATCATTTCTATTCAATCAAACGATTTTCAGCCTGAATCAATGAATTTTGACTTTGTTAGGTACAGCATATCTAGCTTTCTTTCAGTCGGGCCATTGCCTTTGAATTTCTTTAAATATTGACTTTATGGTTCTTATTTATTAAACTAGTTAATTATACAGTTAACTTTATCCGTGTTTGTATTGTTCATGCGATGATTTATTGATAAATGCTGGATTTGTACTGCTTCATTGCTTTATTTCTTGTTTTTGATTGTAAGCCTTATAAATCCATAACCTAATAGGATGGTCTTGATGTCCTCACTTTCAAACATCTCATGAAGAATATGACAGCCATTTCGGGAAAATATTTTTCCTTCAAAGTTGAAAATGTTTTGAGAGAGGAAGAAAAGGCGAATTTTGATTAATTTCTGATTTTGTACTTCTTGGCTTATGCGATGTCTATCCATTTGAAGCTCTTTTAACTACAGACTACAAACATATGAGGAGGTGACACGTTTTTCTTCAAACAAACTTGTTATGCATATGGTGATACAGTTCGCTGTCTGGCCATCTTAATTAGTTTGTTTATTTTTGTCAAACCAACTAGTGGTCAGCATGACAATTGGTTTCATCATTCATCTCAACTGTTTGTGTGTCTGCGCCTGTTCAAACTATAACTTATAAATGAATCTGTTCATTAGCTTTCGCCAGTCGATCTTGTGTCATGGTGAATTGTCCGTGTGTGCATACACTTTTTGCTTCAAACAACTTCTCATCCCTACTAACCACTTGGCCAATTAGGATAAACCTTCATAGAAAGCATCCTCTTAATGTTCTCGCCTAAATTCATCCAAATCTTTTGGATCCATGCAACATTTTGGTTTCCATGGCAACTGAAAGAATCAAATAGTGAAAACTTCAAAAATCTTCTTCTCCGAAAGTGTCGGGCCGATTTTCAAATAATTTTGTAGAAATGTTCCTTGGGTGACCCTCTTTCAGATTCCTTCAATCCATGCTGATTGGTCGAAAAACATGGCCGCCATTGGCGGGGCTATTTTGCCTTATATTGCTACAGTGAAAACTTACAAAATCTTCTCCTCCGAAAGTGTCGGGCTGATTTTCAAATTATTTTGTAGAAATATTCCTTGGGTGACCCTCTATCAGATTCCTTCAAGCCAAGTTGATTGGTCGAAAAACATGGCGCTATTTTGCCTTATATGGCTATAGTGAAAACTTAAAAAATCTTCTCCTCCGAAAGTGTTAGGCCAATTTTGAAGAACTGTTCCTTGGGAGACCCTCTATCAGATTCCTTCAAACCATGTTGATTGGTCAAAAAACATGGTCAACAGGGGGCGGTGCAGTTTGAAGATTTACTTTTTGCCTAATGGCAGTGGAGCGATACTGGCCATCTTGGGCCTCTTGTTTTCATATTAATTGGCACAATCTTGACAAGATGGCGTTTCTCTTGAAAGAACCAGTGACCGGTGAAAGGGTTTCAGGGATAATTAAGTTCCTCTGTGCATTTTCAAATTATTGGGCATAATAACTGTTCACCTTGATGAGAGATATGTCGCATGCACAAAAGCCAGGACCGGATCCAAAATGTCAAAGTAAAGAAAAAGAAGGATGAATTTCAGATGGTCTTGTCTGTATCTTCTACAGGCATCATTGGATTTTCAATTTACATGCCATAACTGTTCAATTTGACAAACAAATTGATGCAAGACCGAAGACTTAAGTTCAATTTCAAACTTCAATACCAAACAACCTGACACAGAGCTTGTCCAAGCTATAGCTTTAACAGTCTACAATGAACTTATCCAGACATAATCGAGAATGGGCAGTTTGGCAGTATTACACTTTTCCTCTGAGCAATCTTATAGTCTGTGAAATGCATGCAGTTTGGTGAGTAGTTGTATTATAGGCCAAGCTTAAATTTGGATGCAGTCAGAATATTCTAATCATGCATGAAGTTCTGGTACTTAGACTAGAAAATTACATAAATGAGATTTCTCTCGATTCAATTCAATTATCACAAGGCATGGTTTCATCATAACTAAAGATAGACCAAGTTCGCAGTAAGTAATACATAGATCCGATATAAAAATTAGATGCAGTATTTTCTTCGCTAACAAATAATCAAGATGTTAAGTTTGGTACACTTTGATGCTGAATGGGGTTTCTGCATTATAAACAAAAGCCATGTGATTGATGCATGAGAACCAGGCAGATTTTAACGATTAATTTTTGGTTTGTTTGTGATGCATGACGATGGACGTGGCTTAAATATGATCTTGGATCTATGAATTGTCTTTGGATATCGAAAAATATATATATTATTTTTTTTCCACTGCATGCAAATATTTCAACGAATTTGGTCTGTAGCTTCATTATAACAGGTCCCATTTTGGTTCCTGTTGATTGATTGTCAACACATTTATTGCAATTTGACTTTGAAAACTTTAGAATATGACATTTGGCAATCAAGTCATTATGTTTATTTTGAAATAACGCACCATAAATGTTTACCATATTGAGAGTATGTGCGGGTACATGTTACAACCAGCTTGGTTGAAAGTCAAAGTTACAATAAGAGGTCAAAGGTTATATGGCTAGATTTTGTGTCTGCTCCACTACTGTTGAACCAATTGAAGGATTTTGAAATAACTCGCCATAAATGTCCAACGATGTGTAGAGCGTATATTACAACCAGCTTGGGTCAAGGCCAAAAGTCATGACTACATTTCTCTTTAACTCCTTGAAGGATTAGGACACCACACATATTCCCCATGTTTAGCTCACCAGAGCACGAAGTGCTCAAGGTGAGTTTTTGTGATCGCCTTTTGTCCGTCATCAACACTCTAGAGGCAACATTTTGCATCTAATCTTCATGAAAGTTAATAAGAACATATATCTCCATCAAATCTAGGTCAAGTTGGAAACTGGGTCATGTCGGGTAAAAAACTAGGTCACTAGGCCAATTTAATGAAAATCTTGTTAACAGTCTGGAAGAATGTTTGTCTTAGTGATTACTAGGCAAGTTCTAATATAGGCCATTTCCAGTCAAAAACTAGGTCACTAGGCTAAATTTCAGGAAATCTTGTTAATACTATAAGCTACATTTTTGGCTTGAGCATGTTGAAACTTTCTCAGAAAGTTTGTCTTGATATCTAGGTCATGTCCGGTCAGAAACTAGGTCACTAGGCCGAATTTAAGGAAAATCTTGTTAACCACTCTGAAAGCCACATTTTAAACTTGAGCATGTTGAAACTGTATCAGAAAGTTTGTCCTGATGATATCTAGGCCACGTTCGAATATGGGTCATGTCCGTTTAAAAACTAGGTCATTAGGCCAAATCTAAGGAAAATCTTGTTAACACTGGAAGCCATATTTTTGGCTTGAGCATGTTGAAACTTTGTCAAAATGTTTGAATTAATATTATCTATGCCAAGTTCAAATGTAGGTAATGTCGGGTCAAAAAATAGGTCACTAGGTCAAATTTAAGGAAAATATTGTTAACACTCTGGAAGCCGCATTTTAAAATTGAGCATGTTGAAACTTTGTCGGAATGTTTGTCTTAGTGATATCTAGGCCAAGTTCGAATAAATGTCATGTCAGCAAATTGAGCATGTTGAAACATTGTCGGAATATTTGTCTTGGTGATATCTAGTCTCACTTCGAATATGGGTTTGGTCAGAACAAAAACTAGGTCACTAGGCTATATTGTAGAAATATCTTGTTAACGCTAGAGATCACATTTTTTTACTTGAACAGCTTGAAACTTTGGCAGAAAGTTTATGCTGATGATATTTAGGCCAGGGTTGAATATGGGTCGTCATATCAAGTCAAAAATTGGGCCACTAGGTCGCATATAGAATTGAGCAACTTGAAATTTTGTCAGAAAGTTTGTCATTGGTGCTGAAAGAGTCCAGTTAAAAGCATATTTCATCCTTTTTGTTTCCATAATATTTTGTAAAACATGAATGGTGGAATGTATTTAATTAAATTAATGCCCAAGTTGACATAAATAGTAACCTTGCTGACGAACAATACTTGTTATGAAACGAAATATGTTGACATTTTTTATAGGGGAAACAAAAATGATGAAATATTCTTTTTAAGTATTTAAGTATTACTTATCTCTAGGAAAGTTTGGTGGAATTGGAACCTCTAATAGAAAATAAATCATTTCCCCTACAGAGATAATAGTTCTATCCACAGAAGAGTAGTGAAAAGGTAAATTTACTCTTAATTTGTCAAAATTATACTTTTCAAGATATTCCATTTTTATTCATTTGATGTTTTTAAATCAGATGAGTCTTTGACATATCCTTTCAGGTAAATGACTCGATGAACAGACCCTGATCAGATAGCAAATTCTCTTTTTAGCTCACCTGTCACGTAGTGACAATGTGAGCTTTTGTGATCGTCCGTCGTCTGTTCGAAATTTCTTGCGAACACGTTAAAGTCTTCATTTATTATCCGATATTTACCAAACTTATTCAGTACATGTAGTTAGATATCCATGAGAGCTCGGTTCCTAAACTAAAATTGACCTTGTGAACAAGTTAAAGGCATCATTTATTATCCGATGTTTACCATACTTATTCAGTACATGTAGTTAGATATCCATGAGAGCTAGGTTCCTTTCGAAAACCAGCCAGATCCGTCTATGCATGACGGGATTATGACCCTTTAAAATTGGCAAAATTAATATAATTGACCTTGTGAACAAGTTAGTCATCATTCATTATCCGATGTTTACCAAACGTATTCAGTAGCTACACATGAGAGCTCGGTTCCTTTCGAAAACCACGATAAAAACTTCATTTATTTGTCACATGTCCTTTACATTGGCAATATTGACACATTGCTGGATGATGCAGATATTGAAAACAGAAATTCTACCTTTACATTCGCTCCTGGAGAAGGTCATCGACCTCTCAGTATTTTTCAAGATAAAGGTTCAGAATGTTCCTTAAGTGACCCACTATCAGATTCCTTCAAACCATGTTGATTGGTCGAAAAACATGGCCGCCAGGGGTCGAGGCTATTTTGCATTATATGGCTTGAGTGAAAATTTAAAAAATCTCCGACGAAGGAGTGTTTGGCCGATTTTCAAATAATTTTGTAGAAATATTCCTATGGTGACCCTCTATCAGATTCCTTCAAACCATGTTGATTGGTCGAAAAGTATGGCCGCCAGAGGGCGGGGTTTATTTGGCTAAAGTGGAAAAAAAATCGGGTGAGCGATCCAGGGCCACCATAGCCCTCTTGTTGTATGTATTACAAATACCTGACACACACTAAATTCAATTTGAATGGAACAAACCTTCAACAGCCAATATGTCATATTTTAGCACATTGCTAAAGGTGTTGTAACACTTCATTATGTACTGGTTAAGGTTTACATGGTCCTTTATGTGTCTTTCAAAGAAGATATTCATTTAGCTCTCTACATGATGAGACAACAATTGTTTAAGACATATATTGATTGTGAAAACATGCATGAAAGGCTTAAGGCTTAACCCTGTCACACATATATAGATGCTTTCTGACACCTCTGCATCAGAAATATTTTGAAAACATTGTGGCAAATGGATAAATTTCTTATGATGAGCAATCTGCACACTTTGCCAGAATGTTTTCACCTTTATTCCTTAACCCTTTCCCTCATACGACAATTCTGCAGCAGACAACTTTGAACGTATTTTGTCAAAAAAATAGAAAATCTCCATAATTGAATGGATAACCTATGACAAAATGTGGAAAACATTGTGGCAAAAGAAGAAATTGCACGTTTTGTGCAATTTCTTCTTTTGTCACTGTTTTAAAAAAGCCGTCTGCTTCAGAGGCGTCAGAAAGCGTCTATATGAGGGTAAGGGTTAAGAGCTCTTTCATTTATAGAGTTTCCATATTTATGACTTTTAAGTTTTCAAAGTTGTCTGCTGCAGATTTGTTGTATGTGGGAAAAGGTTAATACACTGCTATACAATTGTAGCAAAAGCACACATTTGTTGGTAGATATAACTATGTTTCCACTAAATGAACCCGTATACAATTTAGATAATGTTGAAATGATTTTACGGAATATAATCTTTACTTCCTCCAATATATGATGATCATACAAAGATGAACACTATGATAAACAAACAAAAAGGAAAGGTTATACACAAAAATAAAACATCTCTAAAGTACCATACTTATATCAGAGCCAATGCCTATCATCTGATAGAAAAGGTTGAAAACAGCTCTGGAACAAAATTAAGTGCACGGAAGAAGAGTTTAAGGTGAGTTTATACACTTCAGATGTAAGAATTGCAGGAAATGAGAATGTCCTTATTGATAAATGCATCCTCATCGGCAATCCTTACACAATATAATGACATAAATAATGTTGCAGCATTCCTGATGTGGTACAGGATGAGTATATATAAATACCAATGCGTATCTATCCCCTCAAAAGCAGAATCCAGTTATAACCACAATCCTAATATACTCCATTATTTGATAAGTGTATGAAAGAAGAATGCAGTAGATGAGAGGCGAAAGACAAACATATGCCCACTTTTCAAAAAGAAACCCCATAAAGAACAGTTGAAATCACGAAACGAAATTGAACGTGTTCAACCTAGGCGCTCTAAAGAGTTCTAGCGTATATATATACATGGAGAACCCATAATGCAATAACACAGGTGTATATGCAACTGCATATCCCTACACATATTACATACATATACAAAAAATGGGAGTTTGAATATTCAAATTGACAATATAAATTCCATAATGTACAGAATTGAAAAAGTTAAATATGGAACTCGTCCTGTAACAATTACATGCGTCATGGAGAAACGATGCAACCACATTAAAAAACATGTCAATTTATCCCTGAACAAGACGTTCTAAATTTGGGTCCAAACCAAACAATGCTCTAATATACTCGTCTCCATGTAGAGAGTAAATAAACTCAGACATAGTTAAATCGAATTCTCGATTAATGCATTCTTCGAAAAGGAGCTTACAAGTCTACACACAGTTATACTTAACTAAAATACGCTCTGTTATACAACATGTTGAATCAGATATTCCACACCTAGACCAAGTCGAGTCTGTGGACGATAGAAAGGCTATCATCTGAGCCACAGAAAAGCAGACAGTTGTGTTTAGGTAAATTCTATACAGGACTCACGGAGAACTGCTGCTGTATTTGTCTATATAGCTAAAATTCCGGAGCAGTAGTTTTCTCATTCCATTCGTTAACAAAATAACTTGATATTCTATAGTGTTTATATATCTTTTCCAAATGCACTTTGACGGAAATCTACCATGTAAAACTTGATCTTGCAAAACATAAAACAAGTCATATATGCGTAACAGATTAATAACGTCTAAAATAAAACCAATATCTAAATAACCATTATAATATGAACATAGACGCAAAAAGAAAATTTGTTTTGTTGCACAGTCCAGTCCCTCTCGAGGCGACACAGTTGACCGAACAAGGTAAGTTTTCTCTTTTCAATTTCAGCTTGAATCGGTAACACACATATAAGTCCGAGGGCAGCATCTGTCCTTGACCTAATATGTAATCCATGCATTTGTTTCCGACATAACCGATGTGATCGTTCTAAAGTCAGACTTTCCCGCCTAGTGAGCGACTGTGTTAATAATCCATGCATGTGTAAACCCTCCTTAATTAACCCAAACAATGTGCAACGTAACTTTCTATCAATGTGTTTTACAGACGTAGTAGAATTTGAGTATTTGCAATACAGATTAAACCTAAATGCACAAACTTCTCTTTTTCTGGAATTTCCTGAAGCCCAACACACCAAGCCCGAGAAAAACGTCAATATGACCGTTTAGACTCATTAAATGTTACAACGGCACACTTATAGGTGCTGGACCCAACTATTACTAGCATTATACTGGTACCGCCACAGACATGAATACTGGTAGCAAATATTAATCATGCTTTGTAAAGCTTTACTAGATACAGAGAGAAGGGTCATGTCGTCTGCAAATGACGGGGCACACAAACTAGACCCTTCAACTTGAAACCCTAAATTGCTGTTTACTAGCTGTTCTATAAGGGAATTAATGAACACAAGATATAACAATGGTGACCAGACCCCACCCTGCCGGGTACCTTGTTAAATCGAACAAGAAATATCTTTAAAAAATATAAACGGCGATCAATATGAGAAAACACTAAGAAATTGAACATGCGCATATTCAATTAAGAAATTATTTGACTTGAATATCAGAAAGGTTCTATGTGTTCGGCCATCTCCACCCAGCTTCAGTTTCTATAAATAGATTATCAAGGCCGAGAATACGCCACATGACTGGAGGCTCCCAAGAGGTGTATAAGTTTCAATTGACGATAAATAACTGAAAACTTATCATGTTTCACAAATAATTAATATTTTGCTCTTAAATATTATATTTTATACGTTTTATTTCTTAAGGAAAATGATTAAAAGTTAGCATGCAGAACATTTCATTTTAAAACTGCATCTTATTAGTGCCTCTCGTAGGATCGCCAACTTAACTATGAACTAATCAAAACGTTTCATTTTTCATCATGCCACACACGGTCAAATGCTTGACAGGCATCTAAAAAGCAGGCAAACAATTTACTGCCATTTTCCTTACAGTAACTTAAACTCTCCTTTAAAACAAATGATGTTACCTTAACCCTTATCCTGACACATTTTTCACAAATAACTTAAAATTCCCACAATATTTTCAACTCTATCCAAATATTACCGATCACAATGAAATTTAATGAGATTGATTGGGGTTTTAAAGCCATTTTCAACAATATTTCAGACATCACAGTAGTCAATTCACCTAGCTTTGTGTTTCCTGATGTCAGTACTACACACAAAAACCTTTCCAAAACAACTCTGCTGTTCCACATATAGGCGGTTTCTGACGCCGACTTGAAATCATTGTTGCAAAAACAATTTCAACTCGATAAAATAATCATACTATCATTTATAGAGATTTTCTATATTTTTGACTAGATAATTTCAAAGTCGTCTGCTGCAGATTTATTGTATGTGGGAAAGTGTTAATCCATTTTGTGGAAGATAAATCTAACTTGTTGCATTGATTTTTGTCAAATTTTGGAAGAGTTTGTGTTCGAACCTGGATTAAAATTTCTTAAAAAATAAAGTTGCTGTATGGTTTGTGGTTCCATTTTATTTTTGTGACCACTCTATGGTTCAGCTGAACAACAACTGGCGGCAAATTTTGATGGAACTATTTATGCCCCTTTGATATTTTACAACCCATTTCTGTGTCTGCGCTATTTCTCAGCATCTGCTGGCTAGGATTCAATGAAACAGGAAATTTCATTACCAAGATGAGGTGCATATATTATAAGCCTGTTTTTATTCAATGTTTTTAACAGAGTTATGACCCTTTGACAATTAACCCAGACACTCAAGAGTTATGATCTCTATGATAATTAGTGACATTTTGCTAAATTAGCCATGACAGTTCTCAACATCTGCTGGCTTGGATTCAAAGAAACAGGAAAGTTCAGTACCAAGATCATTTTTAACTGTATTATAATATTATAATTTACAAGATGTTTCATGCATACCCTAAAATTGTTAAAACGCAGACGACAATACAATATATAAGGTGAATAACTATGGCTCGTAACCACCCATCGCATAATAGTCAAGCGTGACTGAGACGATTTAGCATGTAGTTGTAAATAATTACGGTGCAACCTTATAAGTGCGAATACTTACCACACTTTGATTTCATTTCGATCACAAATCTCAATCTCTTGAATAGAAACCGGAAGTATACACATATAGACAGGAAGTTAACAATTCCATAGTAACTAGCAACAAAGCGACCTTGTTGCCAGCCACCATCAGAATTTTAAATGCGTGACACTTGATATCGTGTGGACATTAGTTTAATAAAATAGCTTACAAAAATGGCAACAGCTTCGCTCCAAAGTCGAGAAATTCCCCCGGAACGTCCGGCAACACTTGCTGAAACTTCTGGTGGATCTAGAAACGATAACATGGAGATAACTTACACTGGAAACACTGGAAACGATATGGGGATTTCTACCATGGGGTTTAGGTCTTCAAAATACAACCCTACGGAATGGCATGAAAATAATTATTCTAAGTATTATCAGTCTTTTGTTGATCGAGATAACGCGGAAAGGATTCGACACGAATCAAAGCGTACTTCAAATGAAACGGAAACGACTACAAATAAAACACAGGCTGAGGTAACCAAAAAGTTGGGTGAACGTATTCAAGACATCAACTTTTGGAAGTTCGAATTAGAAAGAGAAATAAGAGATGTCATCGATGAAACCGAATTGCTGCTTGCACAGAAGAAGAGGCTTGAAAATGCTTTCCGAGCTACTGAAATCCCTCTACATATTGCTACAGATAATTTGAATTGCAGACAGAGAAGAGAAAATGTAGATTTGGTCCAGGATGAAGTAGAACTTTCATTGTTAAAGGTAATTTATTCTGTCATTTTATAAGTAGTCATATTATTTTTAAGTAGGACACAGTTGAGCCTGCGGAACCAGAAAATTGTCCCCTTTCCCCAGGCACCTGTAGTGGAGTGTTCTCGCATTTATAAGGTGCATTTTAACAAAGTTTACAATTAAGTTGAAAATTGGTTATTAAAATCATGTGCTATTGGCGGGCATCAGCTAGTCTTTTGTTCATGCTTAATTTCTTTCTTTACTGATTTTAAACTAAAATGTATAGGGAGATACATGAGATAAGAAGAAAGTCAATGGTTTGAGGGCCATTTTAGTCAAAGTTACTGTGATGAAAATAGATCACCTGTGTTATGGTCACCATTGAAATCCTGATGTTGTAGCTATGCTGCATTTCTTGTATTAACATAGAATTGGTAACACATCTATCATATTAAGGAAAGTAAACTTTTGTAATTGTACATAACTATGTATGTAAAAGATCCAACATTTGACCATTAGGTCCCAAACTCTATGTTGTTGCTACATAACTAGGTCTATATTGGTTGCAATAATACTGTTTTTAAAACTTGTAAAACTGTGATAAAAAATATTCAGTCAATATTTTGCTTAGCTAAACAGCATACTGTCACAGAATCAGAAATTGGCTGTTGATTTACCCATGCATATCTTACAAAATATGAATTATGAATATGATATTAAAGGTAGTCACTGTTTTCACATACACATTTAACAAACAGTTTCGTTTACAATTGTTGTCTCAATTTCTTTTAGATAATTTGATGGTATAAACATATTATTATCCAGTTGCTTATTGTCTTGCAGGAAGTAGAAATTATCAACAATGTACAAGATCTTTTAAAGAAAACAACCAACCAGGCAGAAAACCAAATTAAGTATGTATATCGTTTTTGATGATGGCATATTTCAGCTAATCGATAACATGATAAATATAATGAACAATTAAAATTTTAATAAGACATTTGATAATAAATAAAACAAATTAAATATCCCAATTTATTTTTGTAGCTCTGAAGAAAATGAAATGAGAACAGGTCTACTTCCATATAAAAAATATCAGACAATTGTTTGTGAATTTTAAATTCACCCAAGCACAAATTGCTCATCAGGTGAGCTATTGTGATGTCCGTCATCAACAATTTGTTTAAAAGACATCTCCTCCTAAACCACAGTATGCATTTTGACTAAACTTTGTAGGAATGATCCTTGGGTGATTTCTTTCAACAAATTTAAAACAAATTAATTCCATGCATAACTCTGGTAACCATAGCAACAGAAAGGAAAAGGTTTAAAAAACTTTGAAAATATTATTGTCTGAAACAGAAAGGTCTAGAGTTTAGATATTTAGTGTATAGCATTGTCTATAGTGGTCCTCTTCAAAGATTGTTCAAATCATACCCCTGGGATTAAAATTGGTCCCACCCTGGGGGGGGTCACCAGTTTTACATTGAGACAAATAGGGAAAACTTGGAAAATCTTCTTGTCTGAACCGAGTGGCCTAGAGCTTTGATATTTGAAGTTTAGCATTGTCCTGTGGTCCTCTACAAATATTGTTCAAATTATGCCCCTGAGGTTAAAATTGGCCCCGTCCTGAGGTCATCTGTTTTACATAGAGATATTTCGAGAAAATGTACGAAGTTCCTCTTTCAAGAGTGTTCAAATAATTACTTTGGCTTCAAAATTGGCCCTAATCTTGGGGTCACCTGTTTTACAAAGAGATATATAGGGAAAAACTTTGAAAATCTTCTTGTCTGTATAAAAAAACGGCCTAAAGCTTAAATATGTGTTGTGTTGCAATGTCTAGTTGTCCTCTATAAAGATTGTTCAAATTATGCCCACAGGTTCAAAATTGGCCCCGCCCTGGGAGTTACCTGACTGTTTTACATAATATTATGTAGCGTAAAACTTAGAAAATCTTCTTAGTAAATAGTAACTGGTACATAATAATTCCTTTGGTGACCTTTTCAGTCATATTAATTAAATAGACAAAAGACAGGCATCATAGCATGTGTGTTTTTCATCTGTGGCAGTGGAGCTATACTGGGTCTTTTTATATTAGCTTACCTGACCACAAAACGAGTTATTGTGGTTTCCATGACAAATCACATAACTCAGGTGTGTGATCCAGGGCCTTTAATTTGTACAGAAAATTAGTTTTTGAATTATTATTTTTACACAAAGATAACATTTTCCACCATTTTCATAATATTACTGACTTAACCCTTTCCCACATATAGCCGCATTTAGACGCATCTGCAGTAGACGACTTTTGAAAAGATTGTGGCAAAAGGGGAAATTGCTCAAAACGAGCAATTTCTCCTTTTTCCACAATCTTGTCAACTTTTTTCAGTAATATTGTCTTTATTTATAGAGATTTTCTATATTTATTACTAAAGGTCTTCAAAGTCGTCTGCTGCATATTTGCTGTATGTGGGAAAGGGTTAAAAAAGTCTGCAAAATAAAAAAAAAATATGAAAATTATTAGTCATTTATATTAGTTTTAAGCTTAAAATTGTATTATGAAAAGATATTATTGATTCAATCATTTCATTTACAGATTGAACAGAGAGGCCAAACAAAATTTGGAGATGGACTGGTCTGATAAGAAAGAGTCTTTGGAAATTGATACAGCATCAGGAGCTCTTAAAAACCACCATACCAACAAACAGTTCTATCCAGGAGCGGCCAAGTTCCAGGAAATGTAAGATTGCATTGGGCATTTTCAACAGTTTCTCTTTATGTTCTTTTTCAAGTCACACATTGATCAGCGCTAAACGCCATTTCATTTTGTATTTTCAGCCATATAGTTGCATCTAACTTGCCTACTCCTGGTGTTCTGACACACTTCTCCAAAAAAGTTTCTTTTCAAGCATCTAAGTAAATTTTCTATGTGCCTTCCTTAAATAGACTTTTAGCCTATTGGTGACAGATAAAAATTATGCTAAATGTGGTGACATTTGTTAAATAGCAGAAGGAATTTTTGCGAAAGAAAAGGTGTAAAATTGTCGTTTCTTCGCCAATTTACATATCAGCCTTTTGATTAAACTTGTTGATGGTGTCGTATGTGAATAATAATGAAATTAAACTATGAAAAAGGTCTAGCCATAACAATCAGTAAATCAATATTGATAAAAATCAATATTGATAAAAATCAATATTGATAAAAATCAATATTGATAAAGTATTATGTATAAAGAATTATGAGTCTCTTTTTTCTTGTATCTTCAAACTGTCAGAAGCCAAGTTTTGTTAATAATTAATGTTTTGCTTTATTTTCATGCCAGACAATCTACACCAGAATCCTGGGCCCAGTTTTCACATGATAACATTGTTAGAGGAGAACATGAGAGAATGGCATCAATGCAGCTACGTCAGTTGATTGACAACATTCTAGAGGACACATCACGAGATGAAAGGGAACAGTGTGATTCTGTTGATGTTGCATTCCAGAAGAGAGTCACAGAGATGGAAGATGCCAAGACAAAGATGCAAGAAAACCTTAAGAAGGTAAGTCTATCCAAAAGTATTATTCATACTTGTATTGAAAGAAGTTAGTAAATCTTTCTCACACGCAGATGCATTTTATATGTATCTGCAGCAGATTACTTTTGAAAGCAATGTGACAAAGGGAGAAATTTATCATGATGAGCGATTTCTCCCTTTGGTATAATGCTTTCAATTGTTCAATATTTTTCCATGGATGTTTTAAGAGATGTCTGATAGATTCTTGTTGTATGAGGGAAAGTGTTAAATAGTACATGAAGTACATTTTCAGAAATAATCAGGTTTAAACTTCCATACTTTCAAAGATCATTAACAGTCAACTATGAATTATAATTGTCAAGTGATATTATAAACAAGTGCTAGAATGTACACTTGAAAATTGATAGAATTAAATTAAAAGGACGATAAAATTGAGAATGACTATCAACTGGGCTGAAATTTCTATGAGTGAATAATATGTTTATATGATACAGGTATGTGAAGAAATTGCCCAGATGGAAAAGAACATTGCAAACTTGAAGAAGGCTATTCGTGACAAGGAGAACCCAATGAAGGTATCCCAGACACGACTTGAAAACAGGACCTACAGACCAGGGGTGGAGCTCTGCAGAGATCCTGTGCAATACAAGTATGTATTATTTTCTTTACATTTTCTGACATGTCACAGTAGGTGTTTGTTTACAATTATGTTCATGGCTACATGGCATTTTAATTTCTAAACAAACACAGTTTTCAAATTGTTATCCAAACTGAGTCTGTAACAAACTTTCAGATTAATTATTTTTTAAGTCGGCTATGTCTACACTTATGAATGTCACATACAAATTTAAAACACCTGGAATAAAAAATAATAATACATTGGTAAAAATAATCAATCTTTTTTAAACTCAATTAAAACTTTTACTGCTTTTATATCATATTTTCAACTGTTCTAGTACATAGTGATCAAATTGTCAGTAATATTAAACCTAAAATTAAAATGTTCGTTTTATAGCCTTTTGTCTATTTTTTTTAAAAGAGTAGTCTGCTTTGAAAACACATGATTAGAATGAAATGGATTATCTGGAAATTTGGATGTTTTATATATTGTCTGCTGCAGTTGCTGTATCGGTGAAAATTTAAAAAAATACAAACTGTATTATATACCTACCGGTAACCATTAATATTGGCCACATGCATTTTACAATATGATTTATGACATATTATCAGGTTGGTAGGAGAGGTGAATGAGATCCATGCCTCCATTGATGCCCTCACAGACCAGTTGAACCAGGCGATGAACTCCCATAAGGACCTCCAAGATAACCGTATGGGCCTCGAGAAAGAAATTTCCATTAAGAAGAACAGTTTATTCATCGACAGAGACAAATGTATGACTGTCCGTACCAGATATCCAAGCACTCTCAAGTTACAGGGATATCAGTAGATGTAGATTCACTTGAACTTTTTTGATATGTTACTTGTAAAAGCACATCCATGCATATGTGAATTAAATATTTAATTGATTGGAGTTTTATATAATAAAAAAATACATTTTCTGTGATAAGAATGTTTTTTTAAATTCTTTGTTAAACCTAAAAAAGTAGAATTTTTACCAAAATCTTTCATATTGGAAAGACTCCACCACAGTTTATACATTGATCAATGAGTTGTTCTTGCATAAAAATAATTAATATAACTAATATATATTTATCAGAACATTGTTTTATGGTTTGGATATATGCATTTCCATATTGAAATGATCATCCAAAAATAATGTGTATAGGAAAGCAGTTGTTTCAGGCTTTGTGTAATGTTTTCTTTCTTTCATGCATAATCAAGGGGCTTATTTGAATATCAGTATTATATAACATGTCATGTGCACAAGCTCCAGCTATGTGACATCCCTTTTCCTAAACTTTGTTTGAAAGGTAAATATCTTTGGTTCAATGAGAACTCATGGTATAATTGATGTAAGACACATAGATGATACATTTAAATTAATGATGCAGTATGTTTTACTGTTAATTAATCAAACAGAAATGCTTCAGTTGTGTTCAGGTCATTTTTGGTATCAGGACTTGTTTGTTTTTGCTTAAGATTTTGTTTATTCACACAACTTCCTAAAATGTTATACACAAAAGATATTTTTTTTTATTTCATGGAGCTGAAGGATTATTTGTATTAGCACATTACCATCCCACTTTAAAGATTAACCATGCAGAAATTAAAACCCACAATAGGTACTTGTTTTTAGGAAAAGGGTGTGAACCTTTCTCTCGCTTATCTCATGTAAAGTCCCCCTCCCCTGTATGTTTTTTTCTCACTGGCATCTTGTGTGATTTTCACCCTGTATTTGTTATTTTCATTGTGTTCCATTAGTGTATGTCTGTTAAAGTGTGCATATTTCCTCGTTACATTGTATTTTAATTTCTTATTTTTACCGTCTTGAATTATCCCCATCTTCCTTTTCTTTAATGAATGAAGTACGGAAACTTCTTCTGCAGATAAAATGAAGGTATTGGTAACTTTTTGGTACTAGTTTTTGTTCACAAAGATTTCACGGGGAAAAAATGCAGTATATACATGCATTCTACTTTTTTTGTGCTGAATCCCTGTGATCATGTTGGAAAACAAAACTCTTGATGTAGCTCATTGAAACGGTCAGCTAGAAGTTCTTTACTAAATATGAATTTTTGTTCTAGTACAGAATACAATGAATGAACAATTTGTTACATTTTTAAACATTATTTTATCAAGGGTTGGGTCACTTAGGTGGTTTTTTTATTAATTCTAGGGTAATTTGTTATTATCTGCTAGGTCATTATAAATATGATTATTTACAACATGTAAAGACTTTTGAGTCCAATTGTATTTTAAAGGAAAAACATCCCTTTTTTGTCTTAATTTACTTAATCTGAGCTTATTTAAATTATTTCCTGCAGAATTAAAAGCATCTGTTAATCTCTAATAAATGTGAATAGAATTGTTATCCGACCAAATTAAAATAACTAAAGCATCTTCTTCAGTTATGTCTTCTTTCTGATAGAGATTTGCTCTCGTATAAAAGCAAGGTACAGTATATGAATAAACTGTATACACAATGAATTAGTATTTAAGAAAATAGAGGAAAGTAAATTAAGGTTTTAAATACATTGTCATCTTTATTTTATGATAAAGCTCTCATCATGTGAATAAAACGTCTTATGTGAAACAAAGAGTTTAAATTAATTGTTTAACCCTTTCCCTAATATAGACGCTAACTGACGCCTCTGCAGCAGACGGCCCTTTGAAAACATGGCATCAAAAGAAGAAATTGCTCAAAACGAGCAACTTCTCATTTTGTTACCATGTTTTCAACTCTATTTAATTATTATTGTAATTTCATTTAGTAGGAGTTTCCTATTTCCTTCAGGTATGTTTTCAATGTCGGCTGCTGCAGATTTCTTGTATGCGGGAAAGGGTTAATTCCTATGTGTGCTGCTCAATCAAATTTGGTGATGTCAGTTTTCAGGTTTGAATACCAGAAAATATTTTCTTATATAGACTTTTTTTTTACCCAAATAAGGATGCCTCTATTTCAAAAGCAGTATGCAGTAATTCCTTGATACAGAAAAAAATAAATTGTCGTCTTGGTTCATTATGAAGGAATACAGAACTGATATTATGTGCGTGAAGTTAGCCGGTATCAACCAGCCATAATTCCGGCTACACCAGGTGTATTAACCAGCCGGAACAGCAGGAACTCCAGTTGCACGGGCTGTATTAACCAACCGGAACCGGAGGAACTCTGGCTACTCCGACTGTATTAACCAGCCAGAACTCTGGCAACACCAACTATATTAACAGGCTTCGGAGTTCTGGCTACACAATTTCATTAACCAGCCGGAACAGCGGGAACTCCGGTTACACCAGCTGTATTAACCAGTCAGGACTCCAGCTTCTCCAGCTGTATTAACCAGCCAGAACAGCCTAATTATAAGCTATTCCGACTGTATCAATCAGCCCGAACAGGCGGAACGTAGACTGGGTTAACCAGCCGGAACTACAGTTACACCGGCTGTATTAACCAGCTGAAGAACCGGCTTCTCCGGCTGTATTTTACGGTCCGAACAGCCGATCTCTAATTTGAACAGAACGGGTGCAAAGTCTGGGCTGACGCAACTTGGCAAAACAGGACCTCATGCATCAATCAATAGGCACGCCAAATTGAGGGTGGGAGCCACTCTATCAACCCAACTCCGGCCGGGTTTTGCAGCCGGCTGACATAAATCTGGGTGGAATCCGGCTATCGTGACTAGGAGCGAGAGTGTGACACATGTCAGGATGCCAGTTAAACAGTAGATTTTTAAAGGAGATTCACTATTGCCACCTGGCAGTAATTTCTTGCCCAATCAACATGGCTTGAAGAAATCTGGTAGAACCCGAATCTACGAAATTATTTGAAAATTAATATCGAAGACGATTTCAACATTGGTCACCATGGCAACTAGAATAATGTATTAATACAAATGTTTTTTAGGAATTTAAAGAGGTAGTAGGATCGTTTCTATGGAATTATTTGAAGCCGTATGTTTGTGTTACCATGGCCAACTAATATTCTGTATTGTCCAAAAGTTTTGAATTACTACCTGGCCAAGTAGTTATAGAGGAGATGATGTATCAAGTAAACATTTAACACAGACAATACCGAGGGCTTGGCGTGAACTACGGGGGCACTACGGCACGGCTGTAGTGGGCAGGTTCACTCTTCGGTGTCTTGGGCCACAAGAAAAATAGATGCAATTTACGCGCTATTACTTTTAATCAAAGCGTAGAATCAAAGCGTAGAATCAAAGCGTACCAAAGCGGTTATCTGAAAGTTAAACATTTATTAGTCGCCGGGCAGAAGCCCGCGACTTCTATTTTTAATAGGTTTTCGGAAATCACATGGGAGGGCGGCTTATTATTAGAAAGAAACAAATCTAGATGATTTGAACATATTACAATTGTGGTTGTTTACGAACACTAATAAATGACACATCTAAAATGAAATAAATATTCCGATTTTTTAATGTTTGCATTTTTTTTTATTTCACTCGCATTTAAGTTTTTTGTCTTATTTACGAAGACAAAAGTGGTCCCTTCAAGACGTGAACCAACACCCCCTAATGCAGACTCTTATGTGTCATCATTGAGGTCAATTTCGGATTCTCCTTTTAATAGCAATTTTAACTTACTAAATGTTGTTTTCATGTTCAAAGAGATGTCTTGATTTGTGTAGAATTCATTTAATAATGTTAATCCATGAATATCTAAAGTAGGAACTGTTTCTAAGCTAAATATAGACCCTATTCTGTTGTGTAGTTTCGTGACCTTTAACATCGATTTTCGCGCATGCGCATTTCGATATGAAAAAGCGAGTGATATTATTTTATTTTAGACAAGTACAAGACGAATGTTTGACGCAAAGCGTCAAAGAGAAGCAGCAATATTTCGTTGTACATGTAGAAATAAGAAAAAAAAAACATTTTTAAATCCACAAACAATAGAACAATTTAAACTGTAGACGGTAATGCTGATATATTTCTCCTTTTGAAGACTTTTGTTTTCTTCAAATTACCTCCCTTTAAAGCAATACCAGGATATTTACCTTGTGATTCGAATAAGATTGACAAACATTGAAATTATATGAATGAATACTATTATTTAAATAAGTAACAACAGCAAAATTAAATTTAAGCCAAGATAAATGTGTACACATTTCGTTAATTTTTTATAGATACCCTAATGTATAGGTATGAATATAAAATTTATAAGCAAATGTTTTCATTTCAACGTTCCTTATGTTTGAATAGACTAAGGAAAGTCAAGAATACATAAATAAATCAATGCAGTCTTTTCCGGCGACATTGATGCCTTGCATCAACTTTCTCTTGTACTTTCAGTAAAACATAAAATACAAACAAAATGTATACAAGTTCATGCATGCATATAACAATTAACAAAACAAATTGAAAATATCTTTACAAAGAGTATTGGGAATCCTGCAGTTAGTTATGTTTAACAAATTTACTAATTGATTGAGAAACAATTTTATTAACCTTAACAATAAATGTAATTGCATTTCTACCTTAATAGTATAAATTTACTTGTTTTTATCTAGACAATAAGAACCATAATTATTTTAGAACAAAAATATTTAAACAAATGATTCCTCCGAACGAAGACAAATAAGGCAAAAAAGAAACTTACTGAACAATGCTATCTGTGCCCAAAACGTGGTGAGATCGAAATTTAACAAGATTCGTACTTAACCTTCCGAAATCTTAACTTCAACTGCGCCCTTGCAAGGCGGCAAATCCTGCATTTGCATATGCTTATTATTCTAAGGGACAGTTCTGACCAACCAAAATGCAGGAATCGCCCTCTAACAAATAATTTTAAATTTTCATTTCTACAAGTGGGATGCGTTAATCAGCAGTGACCCCAAGTTCTGACGGGAACCAGAACGCGCTGTACTGGCTCTGCGCTGGACAGTTGACATGATATATTGCAATAAACACATAATAAACCCCGGTAGTTAAAACCAAGCACAAACATTCGGAGTCTGGAACAAAGTAAATGATGTAATGCTTATAAAAACTTTATGGCGAGGTGATTAACCTTGGTAAAAAATTACAAATTTTAGTTACAACCGTTTCACACCAAGCCCTCGATACACTATGGCACAAGCTCGACCAGATTTCAGCCAGTAGAGCTAAACAATATCAGGATGATGCTTTATGCTGCCTCTTGAACAGTATGTAATTTCTTCATCGCTTACAATACATCAGTGACTTTCCCTTTTAAAAAAAGAGAGATCACATTTTCCCACTCCCCTTCCGATCAGGTAACTTACTTAGACTATTTAAGTGTATGAAGATAGTATATACTCAAATGACATACATGTTTGGTTGGGGAGTCACCTACACTAGAAACAAACTCTTAACCCAACATTCAGGCGTTTTCAGTTGCTACTACAGCAGACGACTTTTGAAAAAAGCGGCAACATGAATTTGATCATAATTAGTTTCGTATTTTTTATTTAAATGTTTTTCAAAGTAGTCAGCTGTAGATTTGCTGTATGTGTGTGTGATGTGGTTTCGTCTACAATGTTCATTAACTAGTTCGATTAAAGATGCATTATTGACCCTTTCCCACATACAATACATATGCAGCTTCTAAGATAACCCTAAATTTAAGTGTGACCTTGACATTTGAGTAACAGGCATGTGTCTTGTGTGCCAAATGTCACGTCATCATGGTGAACATGTGTGCCCATTAACTTGGGAATTATATGATGCATGGTTTCTCATTTCGACCTCTGAGTTTGACATTGACCGTTGAGGTACAGGCATGTGTCGTATGTGCCACATGTCACCTCATCATGGGGAACATGCCCCAGTAATTAGGGAATCCTATGATGAGTGGTTGAGATGCTAGTCGAACAAGGTAGTCCTATCAAACAGTACTCATTTTGACCTTTGACCTATAAATGTGACCTTGACCGTTGAGGTACAGGCCTGTGTCTTGTGTGCAACATGTCACCTCACCATGGTGAACTAACGTAGTAATTTGGGAATCCTATGATGCATGGTTAACATGTGCACCCATTAATTTGGGAATTATATGATGCATGGTTTCTCATTTCGACCTCTAAATGTGACCTTGATCGTTGAGGTACAGGCCTGTGTCGTATATACCACATGTCACCTCATTATGGGGAACATGGTTGCCCAGTAACTTGGGAATCCTATGATGCATGGTTGAGATGTGAGCCGGACAAGGTACAGTGCTATCAAACGGTACTCATTTTGACCTCTAAGTGTGACTTTGACCTTTGAGGTACAGCCCTGGATTTTGTGCGCAACACGGCAACTTATCATGGTGAATATGTGTGCCTAGTAACTTTGGAGTCCTATGATGCATGGTCGAGATGCGGCCCGGAAAAGGCACAGTGCTATCAAACAGTACTCATTTTGACCGTACTGCCTAGAAATAAGACTAGCTCTTTCACAAGGATGTCATTTTGTCCCTTTTCTGATGCCGCATGGCCACCATAGTTTTCACAAAAGGAAAGTCTACAATATTACCAGTCAGAGGAGAATAAATGGGAAGATTCTGTAGTTTCAGAACAAGATACATACTGATATCACCGACATTGACATCTCTGCTACGTTTGAAAACATTGTGGGAAAAGAAGTTACATTATTACTTTAACACCGATGTAATGAATCAGGAAAAATGGGCTACAATACAACACAATAGCTTCATATTATTTTCATATTTGTTTTATTCTATCACGTCAATAACAACAACAGCTATCCATATATAATAACATAACAGGTTTAATGGTCTCTATAGAAATCACAGAAACTTCTGGACCAGGAGGCTGCTGTTTTGTCTGTATTGATGCTGACACCTGGTGGTGATGATGTCATCGCTGTGTCGTTTAACTCTGACAAGATGGATCTGGCTGTTGTTTGAACCTAAAAATTAAAAAAAAAGTTATTAAATAAGACATAAATATCATACCTGATATGGTAACAATCACTGTGCTTTATTAGCATTTTCCAACAGCAGTAGACAGGAAATTATGAAAATACTGAGTAAAAGGATTTGACCATAACACATTTATGATAGTAATAGCTTCTTATACCATATTTTTGCAACCATTTTTCCATAGCTGTCTTCTGCAAAATCATATGTTCGGCGTAAAATAATATTGCAACTTACCTGATTCCATTTCTTGTCTGATATCTGCTGGTAGATCTGCTGAACACCTTCGCACTCGGACAAACGTAGAGACAGTTGAAGACTCCTGGCTGAATTACCATCAAGACTTGATATCAGAGACTGTTGGCTCAGGGATGTGATTTGTTCATCTAGAAAAGACAAAAACAAAAATATGTACATCATCTCATAAGACAGGAATGTTTATTAATGAAATTTTAAGAAATCAAAACAAAATCAGAATTGTAGTTAAGACTACATTAATGTTGATATTAATATGGTAAACCCATCTGTTATGAAAGTGTGATTTCGAGAATACATTTTAACTGTATGTTAATTTTTTTCTCCAGTAATTTAATGTGATTTGGCGATCAAAATATATACGGTTGACAATGAAGATATATGAATAATGGTAACCTACCCAACATATCTTTCTGTTTCTGTGCAACATCAAGAACAACAATCTGATCTCTGAGAGTTGAAGCAGCAGATACTACATCCATGGTTTTTATAGTTATATGACGTTTTTAAGTTATCTTTAAGACTGTTGCTTGTTGAGATTTTCTCAGAATGTGATATCTTAAAGTGTTGACTTCTCTATTTATACATGTAAAGTTCATGGTGCAGTGCATTGTTTGATATTGATTTACTAATTAAGTTTATAATTAATTTAAATTATCAATTAAAGAATACATGCATAAATCAATTGCAATTTAAACACACTTGAAAAGGTGTGGACCCTTTCAAGTATAATCTTAATGATGATTTCCTGTTTCAGGTGTTACATTGTTTGAGGTGATTAAGACAATTAATTAGATAATTATAATTAATCATTGTCTGATCACTGGATAGGATTAGTTAATAGGTGAGTTGATTTCAAGTACACATTTAATTCTTCTTCTTTGAAGTTTTTCAATGAGTGCAATTACATAATCAATTATGAATTAAATAACCATTGGGTTTAATTACTGTTTGATCACTGGGTTGGATCAGTAGCTCAATTCTAAAATTGATTTACTTCATACAAGTGTGTACTTTAGAAACGAAAACACTTTATTTTCATAACTCCTTTATCACTGACAATACCAATATACATAAAAATCAAGTTATTTCAACATCACAAATAGGACACCGCATAGTTCCATGCTTGATAAGTTAATTGATTAACATTTCTTCGGGCTTCCAGATATAATATTTAATAGTTTTCTTGTGTCTGTATACTATAATGTTATTTTTCATATAGCATATGTTTCTACTTGTAATTATGTACACATACATTTCCGACTGCTGATGTAACTTTAATATCAATTTAGAAGACTCTTTCTTATTGAAAACAAATGGAAAAGTACTTGAAACCTAAACACACACAACTGATATTACTTTTATTCTTCTTTCCTAGATATAATGAAAGGCATTGGAAAAGGAGAGAAATTTAACTACATGTTTCAGTTTGTCTCCTTTCCACAATGTTTTCTGTTCTTTATCTCTTCGCTCCGAAACTAAAGAATGATCCTTATTGTATGTTATTTTCCCTCCAATGGAAACCCCGACTTAAATTTGTGTATTGTATGTATATTTATGGACAAAAACAGCAATGCAATGCATACATTTTGGATACAGTCCTATCAAACATTTCTCATTTCGCCTTTTGACCTGTAAGTGTGACATTGACTTTTGAGGTACAGACCTTTGTCTTGGTGGCCACATGTCACCTCATCATTGTGAACATGTGTGCCCAGTAACATAGGAATCCTATGATGCTAAGGGTGATATTGACCTTTGAGGTACAGGCCTGTGTCTTGTGTGCAATATGTCACCTCATCATGGTGAACATGTGTGCCTATTAACTTGGGAATTCTATGATGCATGGTTTCTCATTTCGACCTTTGACTTCTAAGTGTTAGCTTGACCTTTGAGGTACAGGCCTGTGTCGTGTGTGCCACATGTCACCTCATCATGGTGAACACGTGTGCCCAGTTACTTGAGATCCCTATGATGCATGGTTGAGATTTGAGCCGGAAAAGGTACAGTCATATCAAACAGTACTCATTTTGACCTTTGCCCTCTAATTGTGACCTTGACCTTTGAGGTACATGCCTGGGTTTTGTGCGCAACACGGCACCTCACCATGGTGAGCATTTGTGCCTAGTAACTTTGGAATCTTGTGGTGCATGGTTGAGATGCGGGCCAGACGAGGTACAGTGCTATTGAACAGTACTCATTTTGACGTTGACCTCTAAGTGTGACATTGACCGTTGAGGTACAGGCCTGTGTTTTAAGCGTGACACGCCACCTCATCATGGTGAACATATGTGCCTATTAACTTGGGAATCCTATGATGGTTGGTTAAAATGCAGGCCGGACAAGATTGGGTGGGACTAACGGACTCATCATGGTGAACGTTTGTGCCAAGTTTCTTGGAAATCCTTTCATTGATGGTTAAGATGCGGGCAGGACAAGGTACCATCCTATCAAACAATGCCCATTTTGACCTCTAAGTGTGACCTTGACCTTTGAGGTACAGGCCTGGGATTTGTGCGGAACACGGCACCTGACCATGGTGAGCATGTGTGCCTAGTAACTTTGGAATCCTATGGTGTATGGTTGAGATGCGGGCCAGACAAGGTACAGTGCTATTTAACAGTACTCATTTTGACGTTGACCTCTAAGTGTGACCGTGACCGTTGAGGTACAGGCCTGTGTTTTAAGCGTGATACTCGTAATACTCCATTCAAAAATTGTATTTTCAATTGCGGACATTTCTCATATTTTTCACCAGATGCTTTCAACGGGGTCTGCTGCTGATATTTTCTATGTGGGAAAGAGTTAACAAACATGTTAATGTCGTATTACAAGCAATACAAAATTCCCCTACCGGAAGAGGACAGCACATTGTGTATTGTATGTACATTTATGGACAAAAACAGCGATGCACTGCATACATTTTGGATACAGGCCTATCCAACATTTCTAATTTCCACCTGTAAGTGTGACCTTGACGTACAGGCCTGTGACTTGGTCGCTACATGTCACCTCATCATGGTGAACATGTGTGCCCAGTCACTTGGGAATTATATGATGCATGGTTTCTCATTTCGACCTTTGACCGCTAAGTGTGACCTTGACATTTTAGGTACAGGCCTGTGTCTTGTGTGCAACATGTCACCACCTCACCATGGTGAACATGTGTGTCCCGTAACATTGGAATCCTAGGATGCATGGTTGAGATGCGAGTCGGACAAGGTTCAGTCCTATCAAACAGTACACATTTTGACTTTTGACCTATAAGTGTGACCTTGACCATTGAAGTACAGACCTGTGTCTTGTGTGCAACATGTCACCTCACCATGGTGAACTAACGTAGTAACGTGGAAATCCTATGATGCATGGTTAAGATGTGAGCCGGACAAGGTACAGTACTCATTTTGACCTTTGACCTAGACCTTTGAGGTACAGCCCTGGGTTGTGTGCTCAACACGGCACCTCACCATGGTGAACATTTGTGCCTTGTAACTTTGGAGTCCTATGATGCATGGTTGAGATGCGGGCCGGACAATGTACAGTTCTATCAAACAGTACTCATTTGACATTTGACCTCTAAGTGTGACCGTGACCGTATTGCCTAGAAATAAGACTCATAAATGGGAAGATTCTGTAGTTTCAGAACAAGATACATACTGATATCACCGACATTGACATCTCTGCTACTTTTGAAAACATTGTGGGAAAAGAAGTTACTTTATTACTTTAACACCGATGTAATGAATCAGGAAAAATGGGCTACAATACAACACAATAGCATCATATTATTTTCATATTTTTTTTATTCTATCACGTCAATAACAACAACAGCTATCCATATATAATAACATAACAGGTTTAATGGTCTCTATAGAAATCACAGAAACTTCTGGACCAGGAGGCTGCTGTTTTGTCTGTATTGATGCTGACACCTGGTGGTGATGATGTCATCGCTGTGTCGTTTAACTCTGACAAGATGGATCTGGCTGTTGTTTGAACCTAAAAATAAAAAAAAGAGTTATTAAATAAGACATAAATATTATACCTGATATGGTAACAGTCACTGTGCTTTATTAGCCTTTTCCAACAGCAGTAGACAGGAAATTATGAAAATACTGAGTAAAAGGATTTGACTAGAACACATTTATGATAGTAATAGCTTCTTATACCATATGTTTGCAACCATTTTTCCATAGCTGTCTTCTGCAATATCATATGTTCGGCGTAAAATAATATTGCAACTTACCTGATTCCATTTCTTGTCTGATATCTGCTGGTAGATCTGCTGAACACCTTCGCACACGGACAAACGTAGAGACAGTTGAAGACTCCTGGCTGAATTACCATCAAGACTTGATATCAGAGACTGTTGGCTCAGGGATGTGATTTGTTCATCTAGAAAAGACAAAAACAAAAATATGTACATCATCTCATAAGACAGGAATGTTTATTAATGAAATTTTAAGAAATCAAAATAAAATCAGAATTGTAGTTAAGACTACACTAATGTTGATATTAATATGGTAAACCCATCTGTTATGAAAGTGTGATTTCGAGAATACATTTTAACTGTATGTTAATTTTTTTCTCCAGTAATTTAATGTGATTTGGCGATCAAAATATATACGGTTGACAATGAAGATATATGAATAATGGTAACCTACCCAACATATCTTTCTGTTTCTGTGCAACATCAAGAACAACAATCTGATCTCTGAGAGTTGAAGCAGCAGATACTACATCCATGGTTTTTATAGTTATATGACGTTTTTAAGTTATCTTTAAGACTGTTGCTTGTTGAGATTTTCTCAGAATGTGATATCTTAAAGTGTTGACTTCTCTATTTATACATGTAAAGTTCATGGTGCAGTGCAT